>JAOVVH010000023.1:23086048-23100187 GCA_028566435.1 Scorpiodoras heckelii
TGTCTTTGGACCGTGGGAGGAAACCGGAGAACCCGGAGGAAACCCACGCAGACACGGGGAGGACATGCAGACTCCACTCAGAAAGGACCCAGACCGCCCCACCCGGGGATCGAACCCGGGACCTTCTTGCGGTGAGGCGACAGTGCTAACCAATAACAAGTAGTGTATGCAATCATCAAAATTAATTCACTCATTCAATATTATTATTATTATTATTAGTAGTAGTAGTAGTAGTAGTAGTAGTAGTAGTAGTAGTAGTAGAAGAAATAATAATAATAATAATAATAATAATAAGGCAGACAGACAAAACCAGGAAAATGTATTATAATGTAATATCAGGGGACCTCTGGAGCATCACCATCCCACTGGGCTCACATAAGCCACATAATTACAAGCATACACTCAGTAATTCAACTGTTAAAAGCCAATAAGGTCAACATTAATTACATGCATGCTATAATAAACAGTTAGTGTTCGTCATGTTGGGCATGACAGGTTAAAGTTCAAAGTTTAAGCTAGGATCAGGTTATATTTAACATGAACTGCTCTTTGTGGGGGTATCAGATAGACACTAACCATAATGATCATGCCTGGCAAGTTTAAGACCCTTGTAGCCCTCTTCCCCCACAAAATGCCAAAGCGCTGTGATTATTATGGCAACACTTCACTCTGCAGACCTGGCTTGGGTTACGGGAGATGGGGAAAGGCGAGACGAGCAGGGATCGAGGGAGGAATGGGAGAATGGATGCTTTGCCCAAGTCTCATTACAGTCACAAAACAACTACAGACCACAAGCTCACATGCGTATGCAAAATAGGGCATGACTGAGAGATCAATAAAATGGTCAGGTATTCAATATCAACTTACGTTGATTAAGTAGCATCTTTTGAAATGTTTGGCATAAAAACGCATTTATTAAACTCTCACAGTTGGTGTTATTTCAGAGGTTATTATAAAATATTGCAGGTTTTAGTGATGAAGCAAAATCAAAAATTTCCACTTTACAGCAACTGACAAAATTCTAGTGCAAAACAAAATGAAATGTTTTAAGGGAAAAAAAGAAGAAAAAACTTACAATAGCCTGACTGCATAAGTGTGCACACCCATTTACTAATACTTTGTTGACTAGCCCTCCAGTCCCAGCTGAAGAGAAGCAACTTGGTAGCATGACGCTCCCATCACCATGCTTCATTGTGGGTATGGTGTTCCTTGGATGATAAACGGTCTTGTTTTTTGCACCAAATATATCTTTTAGAATTATGCCAAAAAAGCTCTACTTTGGTCTCATCAGAACATCATAATTTATATTTTGACATCTGGTTTAAGTTATGTAGGGTTTGATTATTTATTTCTTTGTTTAGCCACATTACCACATAGCAGGATATGTGAAGACTACTAGAGACTATTGTCGAATGCAGGAAGTGACCAGGACTTGCCAAATATTCCTGTGGCCTCTTCATTATTGCTGATAAGTTTTTTGTTGTCCTTTAGTCAATTTTGCATGGATGGCCTGTTCGTGGATGCCCCATTTTCTCAATTTACTGATGGCCTTCACCTTCCATGCTCCATGGTACAGCTTATCTGATGTTCTGGAAATTCTTTCATACCCCTCTCCTTATTGATACCTTTCAACAATGAGATCCTGCACTTACGTTGCCAGGTCTTTGTGGACCATACCTTCGGCAGTCAGTTAAAACTGATGAAGAAGTCAAGAAAATCCTACAGAAACAGCGGACCTTTATTTGATGTCAATCAGAATCACTTCACTGACTTCAGTAATTACTTTTTAACATGAGTTTGAATGCTACTGGTGATAAAATATTATATTATAATACAGTGCATAATAAGTTATTTTCTATTTTTCCCCTAAAAAGTTTGTACTTGTTTTTCACGTGAATTCCGTTGGTTACTAGATCAAGGTCTGTCCAAGGTGGAAAAAAATCTGACATGATTTATTCATAATTTACGTCACAAATTTTGCAATTTTAGCAGGGAGTGTACACTTTTTATATCTGCTGTATTTCAGATTTAACATTTTTTATTTATGAAAAATAACTAAAAACATTCAACATTGAAAAAAACAGGAAAAAATAAAATATTACAATTTAGAGTAAGTACAAAATACTGTATATATTAAGGAGAAAATTTTTGCATCACATCAGAAGCTTGGAGTCAGTTTGTAATTACAAGAAAATAATATTTAATAAAAAGGTATAATGATATCTCAGATGCGCATTGGGACATAACTTTAATAGAAATATTATACGATCATATCTCCAGCCCTACTTAACTGTATAACCTGATAAAACTTCAAGTATTTCAAATGCATCTTTGCGATGGTATTATAATTATTAATTTTATATCATTATTTTAGTTATGTTTAGAAATGGCAGACTGCATCTTTAAATAACCATTAGTATGTGGTCATTTTTATATAGGACAGGGAAATATAATATTTCTAGCTTTCGACAGTCACAGTTACACTTTTAGACGGCGATAAATTGCTTGTGCGCTTTTTAAGCAATTAGCAGGCGCATTAATGTTTAAAGTTTCTGATTTATACTCTGCTCTGCGTCAGCAGAGAACTCCTCATGATACCGAGAAAATATTTACCCTTCAAAACAGGGAAGGAAAGACAGTTACTGCAGTGTAATATTTCAGCACAGCAAAGTGTGGGTTACACGTTTCAACACTTGGCCTTCAACGGCTGGAACACCCGACACTCGACAAATGGACAAACGCATGTGCGCCACATGTATGCGCGCACATACCTCGCCTACTTACACACTGCTTCCCATTCCCAAGCAACATGCAAATGATATTCTTCTGAGCCTTGCTGAGATTATACAGGCTCAGCAAAGATTTACAAAAAATTAACAGCATATGAGACACTCACAGCACGACATGCGGAAAAAAAAGTAACCATCCGAGAGCCCTTCCTATTCCATTTACAAGATTTTAGTCAGTGACATCTACTTAATGGTGCTTAGTCCATAAACGTCGGTACATAAAACCCATCCTAGATTACTGCATTTGAGCGTGTGGGTGTGTGTGTAAAAGTCTCTGGGACAGGCAGGTGGCTAATGGTGGGTGTGTGTCACGTGAGGAAGGGCAGAGAGGTTTTAACTGTGGCCAGCTGACAGTTTGATGAGGTAGACACAGCTCTCAGAGACAGTGGAGTCCACAGAGAAGAAGAGATGAAGCACTGAGTGTGCAGCACGCTTTCTCACTCTCCTGTATCAATGAAAGCATTAGCTGAGCTGGGTACAGTCGGAAGTTTTAAATAACAGTGTAGAGATTCAGCGGAGACATGCAAATGTTTCTTTTTTTTATGCACTTTTTCTTTTCTTTAATTATTTTAGTTTTGATCTGTTTCAGATTTTGTTTTTGCTTTTATTTTACTTGAATTTATTTACTTTATACTGTTTTCTTTCTTTATTCTTTTTCTTTTCTTTATTCAAGTTTCTTTTTTCCCTCATTTTCTCTTATTTTTCTTCTTTTCTTTTTTTGTATATATTTTTCTTTTATTTATTTCCTTTATATCATTTCTATTCTTTATTAATTTCTTTCTTGTCTTTTTTTCTGTTTCTTTTTTTCTTATCCTTTATCCTTTTTAACAACAGCAATGAACTTAATTCGATTTGTTGAACATAAACAAATGTAGAAATTGATGCCTGCAACACACTCAAAAAAAAGTTGGGACAGAGGCGTGTTTACCACGGTCACATCACCTTTTCTTTTAATTGTAATTTTTAATCGTTTGGGAACTGAAGACACTAGTTGTTGCAGTTTTGCAAGTGGAACTTCTGCCCATTTTTGCTGTGTTTACAGCTGCTCAACAGTCTGTGGTCACTGTTGTCTGATTCTCCTTTTCATGATGCTCCACACACTTTCAATAGGAGGCAGATCTGGACTGCAGTCAGTCCTGTCAAGTCACACTGTTGTAACTTGTGCAGAATGTAGCCTGGTCTTGTCCTGCTGAGATAGACATGGACTTCCTTGGAAAAGACATTGTTACCTTCACATACATGCAGATCACTCATGCCATGGGCACTGATGCACCCCCATGCCATCACAGATGCTGTTTTTATGCATTTTTCTTTAGTAACAGTCTGGATGGTCTTTTTCATCTCTGGCAAATAAAATATGATGTCCATTTTTCCGAAAAACAAGCTGAAACATGGACTCGTCTGACCACAGAATAAGTTTTCTCTGTATTTCGGTCCATCTCAGATGAATTCGGGCCCAGAGAACTCACCAGTGTTCCTGCATAAAATTAATACATGGCTTCCTCTTTGCATAATACAGTTTCAGGTTGCATTTCTTGATGCAGCGGCGGACTGTGTTAAGTGAAAATTATTTTCTCCTGAGTCCATGTGGCTATGTCCATCAGGGTGGCATGATGGATTCTCAAACAATACCACCTAATGGCTCGATGGTGATGCACATTCAGCAGCGGATTTCACCCTTGGCCTTTACACACTGAGATTTCCCCTGACTCCCTGAATTTTTTCATGATATTATAAACTGTAGATGGTGAAAGACCTGAATTCTTTGCACTCTTGTGCTGACAAACACTGTATTTGAACTGACTGACAATTTTCTCATGAAGTTTGGCACAAAGTGATGAACTGCTTGCAAAGACTAAGTCTTTGGTGGATGCTCCTTTTATGCTCTATCTTGATGACCTCAAGTGTTACCAGTTAAACTGCTAATTGTGGAATCTTCCAGTGCTACCTGTGATACCATTTCAGTCTTATTTTGCTTCCGTCCCAACTTTTTTGAGTGTGTTGCATGTGCCAATTTCTAAATTTCTAAATTAATTCTTAACAGAATTAAGGCCGTCATTGAAAACATTAAAAACCGTTGTTTGTCCTTTTGTCCATTAAATAAAGGTTAAGGTGAATTAAGGAATTACAGATTTCAGTTTTTATTGCATGTTTAGAAAGTGTCCCAACATTTCTGAAAATGGGGTTTGTATATACACATACACACAGTATAGAGAGGCAGTCCTATAATATTAGACGGCTGACTGGCCGTTAGAAGCATCGCACCTGTCTGACACTGAGAGGAAGAGAAATTGAGACAGAAAGAGCACAAATTCAAAGTGAGTGAAGGCGAGCTGGTGTGTGTGACCTGTGTGTATGTGTATGTAACTATGTCATGTAGTGTTTTGGCATTTCCATTGGAGATATCTTGGGTGGTGGCTGAGAGAAACTGTACACTGACGGGGTTAGTCCACTCTCTCCTTACAAACAAATTCTCTCACTTTGATCAAGCCAATCTGGGCCCGGGGACACGCATTTGCTCTAAACAGGATATATATATTACATGGCCTGAGCAGGTTTGATTATTCAGTGACGCACTAGGCTAGACCACGCTGACACGGACGATGAAATTAGACTGACGGGCGAAGGCGAGGGCGGAGTGCAACAATCGCTTGAAGAAAGTGAGAGAAATTGAAGGAGGTGCGAACTACCGGGTGATACAGGAAAAACAAAATTAAAATAAACAAACTGACAAACCACATAAGGAGCGAAAGCGGTGGCTGATGCACTGGCCATCACCAGGATCATGATGTGCTGTCTATCCTGAGCCAGGAATGTTCTCAGAGCAGTAGGTGCTGTGTTTTAAGGCAATGCCCGGACTCTTAAAACACAATAAATAATACACTTAATGTACTCTAGTGGATACAGAGAACAAGCAGAAGAAGGAAAATTTTCATATCAGTAAGAGATGTATGTGTAATTTTAATGGTGCTTGTACTAATCAAATACAGCTAAAGATTTTCAAATCCCATTTCCATTGAGGTTCAGCAAATCAACAAAAGTAACTGATATGCCAACAGTGGGGTTGCAGAAAGCGAGTGTTTCACCATCCTTAACCAGTTTCTAATTTACAAATAAATTAATCATGGACAATAAACAATATATTAAAAATATTACAGACACAATTTGTGGCACTTGATTTTTCACCATACAAATGGTTTTATTTTGGTTCTTTTGTACATTTTGTAATGTCTGACTTTTTCCAGTGTATTTTACATGACTTACATGATCAACGGTGATGTTTAAACCATCAATAACTTTAAGTAAAAAGGGTGCTTGTTTCCACAAAACTGCATGCACCAAGATATATAGCATTATTGTTAAAAATGTTGAAAAAGCTCAAATTTAAATTTTAATCATCTGCCTATAACGTAAACCATCATAATCACGGCTCTATCTGTGTCCATCGTGGACACATCAGTGACCCCAGGTGTGCCAAACAAGCAGATTTCATGTCCAGGCTATGATTTTTTTTATATTTTAGTGATAGTTATGTGATAGTTTAGTATATATTATAAAAGAAATTAATGGTTTTTTATATTTTAGTGATAGTTACGTGACAGTTTAGTGTATATTATATACATAAAATAATGATTTTTTATAATATAGTTGCATGAGGGATAGTTTAGTTTAACATCCAGAAAAAGAAACAAAAAAAAATTTTTATTGAGGTGCAGAAAACAAATGTTTTTGTATGATGTGTACGTGAAAACGCCTTGACTTGGACTCGAGATGCATACACAGTCACTTAAGACTTGACTAGCGACTCGTCCTTGGTAGACTTGAGACTCAACTCAGACTCAAGGTTTCTGACTTGTGAACAATCTTGATTTTATTTCTTGTTTTGGCATACTAACATTAGAGAAATGTCTGACGAGCTGAATGTCACTCCCTCCCCTATTATCAGGCATAACTTTACACATGCACATGGACACAAATGACTCAACCATATGAGAGCTGAGACTTGACTTGTGACCAAAGACTTGACTTGGATTTGCAAAAAATGACTTATGATCATCTCTGATATACGAAATGATCCTTTCAGAACAAGGAACAAACAGCTATTGTAGAAATACTGACAAAAACAGGGGAAATAATGAATGTTTACCGTAAAGAAAACCGTCATACCTTTCAACCTGTGTGTAGTAAACCCGGACATAGACTTGCTGACTTTTTTTTGGTCATAGTTCCAGTACATAATATGGTGCATTAAAACTATTGTTAAAAGACATTCATAACGTTCATATTCTATTCACTTCCCTTAGTTCGTATTAATGTATCTAACTAGCTATCTAGCTCATAACCAAAATGAAGGACTGTGTACTTACCTAGTGTGCTAGTTAATACAATAATTAAAAAAAAATTAAAAGCTGCTTTTACAGAAAACTGCTCAGTCTGTTCGAATGAAAAACCTGGTCACATCTACCTAAGCAGCCACGCAGATGTAATAATCTAATAAGCTTTGTTAAAAAAAACACGCAGCTTGAAACACAGTCCAAAAACGTATAATGAACACACTAAAGACACAGCAATCGTCTTGCATGCAGAAAAAAAAAAAAGCAAAAGAAAAAACACATCCCTCATCCATGTCCCCCAGGCTGCATACATTATATACATTGCCCATAGTCCTCGTCAGCACCAATGTACTGTAAACGAGCGGTAATAATTTAAGTGCCTGCATGCTAACTTAAGGGGAAACTTAAGGGTAAAGATTTTTTTTATCTTTTTTCTCTGCCTGATGGCTTATCACACTACGTATGCACAGTTTTGCTTATGTGTGGCCATCTGAGTGTAAATGTGCACTCTGCATATGAGACCTAACAGCCAAAGAGCAGTAAAAGACACTGAGAAAGAGGCTTTTAGACGGCACAGTACTGATTTATGGGTAAATAAATGAGTACATCAACGGCTGCGCTGCAACAGGAGAGGGCTGGGGGGTAACACGATTCTGTGAGATACTGAGTGTGTTTGAGAGGAGCAGGGCCCGAGCTGGTCAACATTTATGTGCTGGGTGTGTGTATGAGTGTTTGTGAGGCCACAGATGCACACAGCTGTGATTTACACACAGGGATCACTAGTGACAGTAGAAAAAGTAATAAAAGTCTGACCTGACCTGACCTGCTCGGTCCGTGTGTGTGCGTGTGTGAGAGAGAGAGTGAGAAAGAGAGAGTGAGAGAGAGAGAGAGAGAGAGAGAGAGAGAGAGAGAGAGAGAGCGACAGTGAAAGATGGGTCAGTGGGGGCGTTTCTAAACATATCGTACCAAATAAAGCCATTACAACTCTCTCTGAGGATAAATCTGAACATGCAAGAAAGGATGTCTCTAAAAGTAAACATGTACGTATACACATAATTCAGTTACATTCAATTAAAATGCTTTTACATCTTAATTACTTAAATGGTTTTGTATTCAAATATTAATAAGCTTATAAATTTACCTAGCCACAAACAATGCCAGCTATAGCATTAGATTTTGTTTTGGGATCTTAAATCACCAGGAGGGATTACGGTAACTGTACCACAAACTTCACCAGTTAGTTCTGTTTTTCACTTATTTGCCCACAGTAATTAATTTCTTATTGAAGATAATATGTTATCTTCACTTTATCTTTGGACAAGAAGTTTTTAAATCTCATAAAACAGATTTTACCTGGGGCAATAATGTAAAAAAGAAAAAAAATATTTGAAGCCATTTTTTGAAAGTTTACATACATTCATCATGGACATAAATGTCCATGCAATATTGGGCTTTCTGTGATTTCTTTGAACTGTCCTGTTTTCTGGACCAGAATGTGTCTGAATGTACATCTTTATTTAAAAAAATAATGGTCATTGTAATTTTGGGGGAGTTTTCTCAAATCAACACAGGATGATGAACATTTATTTAGCTATAAATAGATATTGCTTAGTTACTGTCTGCACTGTCTCTGTTTTTCACTCTGTCTACAGTGCACTTATTTTAAATTTTAAAAAAGGATCAACTAAATTAATGTTCGCAGGTAATAAAAATACAACTTTGTGGGGAAAAAAAAACTTAAAATAATTTGTAAAAAAAAAAAAAAAAAAAAAACACACAACAAAAAAATTAAATAAGTTTTGCAGCAACATCTCTGTTTCTGAGAGAACATTCGTGAGCACAGTAGCATCAAGCTACAGTAACAATTACTTAACAATAATGTATTATTATCCTGAATACAGAAAAATATTTTAAAATAAACAGCTTAATAAATTAAGCTTAATCTTCATAATATTAAATTAATATTAAAATACATTTAAAATAATAAAAATGTATAATATTAAAATTAAGCTTAAAAAGATTCTGTTTGCTTAATTAGATACGTAATTGAAAAACTAAACTCTGTAGAAACAAAAAATTTTGAAATATAAAAAAATAATAAATAAAGTTTTAGTGCATTTAAACAACATTTATCATATATTAGTGCACATTGTAGCAGCATCTCTTCGTTTTTAATCCCAGTCCCAAGTAAGAGCAGCAAGATGTAATGCAGGAAACTAAATTTTCATCTTCTTATAAAGGGTGCATAAGAGTTATAGTACAGGGCTCTAAATAACTTTTCACCACCTTTTTAAAACTGTCCCGAAGCATATTTTTGTATGTTTGTTTAGGTTTGTTGGCAGACTTGGGTTACAAGCCAAATAGGCAATCTAGGCGATCAAACACATGAAAAATAACTTTGTTGCACAGCCTGCTCATATCATCTAACAAGTGACTAGAACTCGTTCAGTTAAGCTGATGCAGAGACACACACTCACACACACACACACACACACACACACACACACAAACTCACACACACACACACACACACAAACACACAAGTGCAGAACGTTGTTGGCGAGTTGATCAGTTCAACACAAGCTTTCGGACTCGTGTTAACGTAAGCCAACAAGTTAAATCTCCCATTAGCAAATGTAACCGACTAACTAACCTTGGGTATTTTATAACTATGAAATCAATCACTTATGATAGCAGATTGTTGAGCCGAGACAAGAACAATTCTTGAGCCCTGTAAGCTAGCTAGTTTAGATGCTTAAAGCCTTCCTAACATTACAATTCCCAAATAACAGTATTTGCATTTTCTCACTAAAGACCAGAATCTATCTAATTATACAGACAGTAAACACTTTATATATTATTAAGAATGGCCAATTCAATATATTGTGCTTTGAAAGATAACAATTAAAGTCTTGCGTTTTCACTCAGGAAACATTACACCCAGCATTGGCACGCACTATTTCAAAGCATCTGCTGATGTCTGCGTGTAGAATGGCGGAATGGACACAAGGGAGAGCTGTAACATCACGCCACAGCTCAAAATGGCATTAATCAACCCAAATAATCGGTCGACTGCAAGTCGTGTGATCACATAATTTCATGGAGATCCTGAGAGATGTGCACTTGTGAAGTCAGACAGCCACATAGCTCTGGATTGCTACGACCAACACACGTTATACGTTATCCAGTTACACAACCATTTTATAACTCTTCACTAGCTTTCAAACAAAATCAAAGGCTGAGGATATCAGCCATTTTAGCCGACTTTGGAGCTCTAACACTAATACAGAGCTCATTATGTTTCAGTCAATCATTTTCAAAGTCCCAGAGACTTGTTGATTCAAACAAAATGTTGGAATAAGTGTATAATTTTTTTTTAAATTAAGATATGGTGGACCATTTCATTAATAATATCAAAATTCTGTTTACAGCAATTTTGAATTCATATAGTTTTATACAGATAACAAAAATTCACATTATTTTGCATTGTTTATCCTCCAGTAATCAAAAATGAGTCTTTTCAGTCATTGCTCTTACTTCATTCAAATTCTGTTCAAGATAATGCTATGACCAACACACATTATTCATTATACAGTTACACAACCATTTCATAACTCTTTAAAAGAGCTCTTCATTGGCTTTCAAACAACATCAAAGGCTGAGGATATCAGCCATTTTAGCCCACTTTGGAGCTCTAACTCTAATACAGGGATCATTATGTTTCAGTCAATCAGTTTTAAAGCCCCAGAGACTTGTGTATTCAATGGTTGGAATGTATTTATAATTAATTTTTTTTATTAAGATATGGTGGACCATTTTGTTTACAATATCAAAAGTCGGTTTACAGCAATTTTGAATTCATATCATCTTATACACATAACAATGCTTCAGTAATAAAAAAAAGTTTTTTCAGTCATGGTCATTGTCAAATTTTGTTCAAAATATTCTGAGAATCAGATCAAAATATTACTTCAGAATATTTGCTTCAATATGTAGATCCATATATATTTTCTGAAATTTTGCTTTTCTAACGTATGTGTCAAAATACATACATATACATAAATTGGGTAATAGATAGAAACCACAAACAAGCGTATACATCAAGTGGAGCTTAATTTTATTCCATCATCAGCAGTGGTCCTTTCTTCATAATATTCATCCCTAGCTGGCACCAGCTACTGCAACATCGCAGCCTTGACAAAGAATCAATACATGCAGAAAAGCTGGACAAGGTGACAAAGTGCTAAAATGACCCAATACCACAAGAACCTCAAGAGAGAAGTGTTGCGGTAGAAAATGTCTGTATGGAGAAATAAGGGAATCTGGCGTGTGTGTGTGTGTGTGTGTGTGTGGGCTACGGCGTGAGGAAAGACTCGTCTCTTTACCCAGATGGCTCCCTTTGTGTGTGTGGTGTCTATTCTGATAAATAGTCTGAGGGCAAACGTCTGTCGCCAGGCTCGAGGCCCTTTCATTTCTTCTTTCATTCCTCCCCTATGCTCATCTCCTCTCTATTACGTTCTTCTGTCGTTTATTCACTTTATGGGATTATCCAGGCACTTCTCTCCCGCCTGCGATTCATTACACTCCTAACTGCTCACTTAGGTTTATGCCCCTTTAAATCCCCCTCCAGATAGCCAACCAGCCACAGTAAACTGGGACTGTGTGAGACGAGGGGGGTGGAGGGTGGGGGGGAAAGAGAGAGTCATCAGAGAGAAAATTAAGAGATGTCACGCAACGGTGATCGTGGCGGTGACGAGAAGCGGTTAGCTGCCATTTTTAACACGGCTGCCCTCTTTCTAGTCATTAGTAATTCAATTTGGTCTTTATTAGCCACGCTTATCTGCTGCACAGAGTCCCTCTGGCTAGCCCATATGACTCCCCCTCACTCCTCTTTAGTCATTCACACACTCTTTCACCCTCACATTCACCTCACACCAAGTTCAGCAATAAGAAAGGGGAAAAAACAGTGGAAGAGAGCAAAGGGAAAGAGCGAGGGCATTTGTAAATGGAAGATGAAACTGCGTTCGTGGCGACGTGAACGGAGTTTGAACGTGTAAAACGCACTCAAACAGACTGCAGGCGATTATGGCAAGACTCGCCTCGCGCGCTATCTGCGAAAAGGAGGAGGGAGCGGGCTGTAAAAACAGTGATTGCTTTCCATCACGTGAGGCCTATATTCTCCAGTTCGTTAAAACAATCCAATTTGCAAAAGGATAATTATGCATTAGCTCCTCTTTATCTACTGAGTGAGAGCACTGGCGGGGTTTGATAGCGTAGCTACATTCGGCGTGCCATTGCTGCAAATTACCCGCTATCGGCACATGTACACAATCATGGCCAGAGTGGACAATTCATTAAACCCCCCACCACCACCACGCTTGATCCCACACACACACACACACACACACACATACACAAAACCACCACCACCACCACCACCACCACGCTGGGCACTTTTGCTCCAGCTACTAAGGAAATGCTGACCTCTACTGGACATGTCCTGGTACATATAAGCAGAAACACCATCCATCCATCCTCCAGAGCTTTCTTTCCTTTTTAAATCAGAAAAAAAGCACACACACACATGCCCTGTCCCGTAACCCAATTTACATCCCACATTCAGACACTTTGTGCCTTTGCGTCTCTATGGTAGCATACGGGATACGAACAGGGTTAATTAATTTTCCAGTGACTGTTTCGTGCTAATTGCTCATTGTGCCAATTAGTCACAGAGGGTGTCAGGAACAGTCTGTCTGTTTGAGGGAAGTGTGTACTGTTTACTGTTTACCAGCACAAACCTCTCTAATGTGTTGAGCACAATAAACATCTGTCTGCCTGGCTTCTCAGCAGCAGCACTTACACCCTCGTGCCAATGTAAAGTGGCAGTGTGCTGAAAAACGGCAACACTAAAATAAAACTAGGCCTGTTCTGTTACTTCAGATAATCGGCAAGTAAAAGTGCTCCTATGAGAACATGACCGATACGATTTAAACCTGGACTTAAAGATCCAGAATGTGATGCAGCTAAGTATGTTACAACAGTGAGTCGGCTCAGCTAGGTAACAATCTATGACATGACGGATGCGATGTTGGGTCGTAGTGATACTAGCATTAAAGCTTTTTGATCTGTTTGAGAAGAGTGTACGGATGAGAAGGTGAGAGAGTTGGACAGACTTAAAGGATAAAGCACTGCTGCATCAAGATAACTTGCAGCGGTGCCATTATCAGCAGATAGTTGGGTTATAGGACTTGTTTTGCTTATAATTTTATTGAATATTGTTTGGCTAATTTCTAGCAGTATCATAGTTCAAATTACCTTGGAAGCACTAGCTTTGGTTATTCCAAGTTAATGACTAAGCACTTCTGTTTGTAAATCAGTCTGGATACGAGTGTCTGTTAAATGCCATAAATATAAAAGTATTGCATTGTGGGAAACACAGAAAACCGTTTACTAAAGTGGAAAATCGAACCAAAGATTAATATGCAAGTCTTTCAGGGTGGATTCTTCTTTAAAGCTCTAAGGCTCTGTCCCAAATGGTGGCTGTGAGATACTGTCCTCCATATCTGCACTATATTGAGGTGATATTGAGGATCAGAGATTGGCTGTTTCCAAGGGTGCAAGGGTGTACATCTGGGCTAGTCCTCAACCCTGCTGGTGTGTGAAATTAGTCTTGTTCCATTACTGACTCAAATACTTCAGTTATCCAGTCTATTGGGACATGAAGTTATTGTGTCATTCTTTTTATCGAAACAGAGTTTACTGACAAATAAAGGTGATCGTGAGCAATTTTAGTAATTAAGTCTAAAATTACAAACACTACACCTTACTGCAGTTTGTCCACTGACACTGACCCACAGTTGTGTGTTTAATAATTAGGGATGTCCCGATCAAGTTTTTTTTTTGTTCCCGATCTGATCCGAATCATTAATTTTGTCCCCGATCCGATACCGAGTCTCAAACCGATACTTCTATTTTCTAGATATTGCCTAGATAAGAACTAGATAATACTGTTCACA
>JAOVVH010000023.1:23144892-23157096 GCA_028566435.1 Scorpiodoras heckelii
CCCAGAAGAGTTGAAGCTGTTATAGCTGCAAAGGGTGGGCCAACATCATATTAAAGCCTATGGATTAAGAATGGGATGTCACTCAATTTCATGTGCATGTGAAGGCAGACAATCGAATACTTTTGGCGATATAGTGTATATGGTAAGTGAAACTGAGAAAATGGACAACGAGTTTAGAGAAAAGGAGGTCATAAGGTTATGCGTGATCGGCGTATACTGTACAGTATATACACAGATCAGGCATAACATTAAAACCACTGACAGGTGAAGTGTATAATATTGATAATCTCATTACAGTAGCACCTGTCAAGGGGTAGGATATATTATTCAGCAAGAGAACATTCAAAGCTGTGTTGGAAGCAGGAAAAATGGGCACCCATAAGAATCTGAGTAACTTCGACAAGGGCCAAATTGTGATTGCTAGATGACTGGGTTAGAGCATCTCCAAAAAAGGCAGGTCTTGTGGGGTGGTCCTGGTATGCAGTGGTTAGTCCCTACCAAAAGTGTTCCAAGGAAGGACAACTGGTGAACCAGTGATAGTGTCATGGGTACCCAAGGCTCACTGATGCACATGGCGATTGAAGGCTAGACTGGCTGGTCCAATCCCACAGAAGATCTACTGTGGCACAGATTGCTAAAAAGTTAATGCTGATTATGATAGAAAGGCATCCAAACACACAGCGCATCACAGCTTGCTGCATACTTGGCTGTGTAGCTGCAGACTAGTCAGAGTACCCGTGCTGACCCATGTACCCCACAGAAAGCTCCTACAATGGCCACATGAGCATCAAATTTGGACCATGGAGCAATGGAAAAAGGTGCTCTAGTTTGATTGGTCATGTTTTCTTTTACATCATGTGCACAGCATGGTGTGTGTGTGTGTGTGTGTGTGTGTGTGTGTGTGTGTGTGTGTGTGTGTGTGTGTGTGTCACTTTCCTAGGGAAAAAATGGCACCAGGATATACTATAGGAAGGAGGCAAGTCACCAAGGGCAGTGTGATGCTTTTGGCCAATGTTCTGTTGGGAAACCTTGGGTCCTGGCATTCATGTGGATGTTACTTTGATATGTAACACCTACCTAAATATTGTTGCAGACCAAGTCCACCCCTTCATCGCAACAGTATTCCCTTAATGGCAGTGGCCTCTTTCAGCAATATAATGCATTATATTGAAAATTATTAAGAAATGGTTTGAGGAAAATGACGAAGTCTTCAAGGTGTTAAATTGGCCTCCAAATTCCCCAGATCCCAATCCAACTGATTATCAGTGGGATGTGCTGGACAAACAAGTCAGCTCCATTGAGGCCCAAGCTCACAAATCACAGGACTTACAGGATCTGCTGCTAATGTCTTGGTATCAGATACGTGAGAACACTTTCAGAGGTCTTTTGGAGTCCATGACTCAACAGATCAGAGCCGTTTTGGTGGCACAAGGGGGCCATACACAATATTAGGCAGATGGTTTTAATGTTATGTCTGATCTGTGTATATACAAGTGACATGCAGTGAGGTCATTGGCTGGGGAGGCAGTGGATACACTATATTATTGCCAGATTTACGATAGCGGTAGTTTAAATGCACCTTTCAGCTGACTGACAGCACAGTGACTATGGCTTAGGTGACCATATGTTTCACATTTCATATCAGCATTCTTCACAACACAGGCATAAAGACATGTTATGTACACACTTCTCTTTTTTTTGCCAGTGCAGTTAGACTATTTGTACTCAGTCAACACAAATGAAAATATATATTGCATGGTCTTGTAGGAACTCCATTTACTTATCCCTCTGGCAAAGATGTTAGTAACTTTGTTGTATTAGTCCCCTTTACATTTTAGTTTAAGTTTTTCTTTTGCAGTCACTGTAATTTTTAATTTTTTTTTCTAGACCTAGCTAGTCTCACTCTGGAGCTTGTGTCACCGATTATGTGGGCTCAAGACACACAGTGCAGCGGATGTGATTGCTGTCTCACCTGGTGCTTTTTCATTGCAGTTTTATGACGAGAGCCTAAATTTCTTTCTACACATGCATGACATTCAATTCAATTCAGTTCAATTTTATTTCTAAAGCGCTTTTAACAAAGGATATTGTCCCAAAGCAGCTTTACAAAGATACCAAGACATAAGTTACCAAGACCATTTAAGGTAAGGAAACATAATGAAGGGGTTTATAACCATTACATTAGTGACATACAGAGAGAAAGTAACAGGCACATGCTTATTGCCCTCACAAAACCTTGTTTCTGCGGGATTGTGCAATCACAGGGATGGCTGAGCTTGTCACTGCCACACCTCTTGTCTCTCTGTATGTTTGCAGCAGAGCTCTGCAAATTTGAAGCTTTTGACTATAAAAGATGATTGGAATGGTACATAAATGACACATATAACACAGACCAGTGGAAAAGTCTTAATGTTTATTTTATTTCATTATTTCTTTTACATTTTCTAACATCTGTGTTCACTGGCGTATGACAGGTCAGCCTATCTCCCCTGGGTACACATCCCTGTTACGCTGCATACTCTGTGCTATGGAGGAAGAAGCGGCTCGGTTTGAGGAAGCTCTCTTGCTGCTTATTGCGTACTTGCATATTTGGAGTGCAAATATCCTAGTACACGTTCAATTATTCATTTATGTAAGTCTTTGTCTTATGGAGTAGACAAAAGGATAAAGACTAAGCAGTATTTGAACATTAACATGCATGAAATGCATGAGCTGCACATGCCATGCATGTTGAATGTCTACACCAATTAATGGTTTTCCTGAACCATGTAAAGATAGCATTGCTGCACACAGAGTAAAATGTGATTAGTTCCAACCAACAGCAGTGTGAAAGCATCAAAGAAAAAAATGTAATGGAATTTCATATTTTACTTCATGTTTTATATAACGCTGGGGACTATTATTTGAATTCTGTTGCTGTAGTGGAAACTCCATGCTAAGTCTATGCCACTAAATGCTGCAGAGGACAGCCTGAACCTGCATTACCTCACACGTGAAAATGGTCATGTATAAACAAGGAGGGATGTTCTAATAAATGAAATTAGTTGCTTCTTTCCTCCTGGCATATTGCTGAAATGACAATTTACAGTACAAAGAAAACTGGTGAGTCAACATTAACTGAGAAAACTGATTTCCTCTTCTCCAATTAGTTAAACCCTCGAGTCCAAAATCAAGCCTTACTTTCAAATGATTGTGTTTCACCTACAAACACTCAGCAGTCATGACCCATTACTACCGCCAGGTAATGCAGGGACAAACCTGCCTTTGTAAATTTCTCTGGAATATTCTTTACCACCATGTGTCACCAAAAACAGAAACAAACCAATGCTGTAGGGAAATGTGATTGTTGCTTGGTGAGCTCTCTAATGACCTGCCATTGTCTTTCCTGAATGGTGCTTCATTTCCTATGATAATGTTTTTTCGATAATGTTTTTCTGAGCTTCAGCCTTGGGGCAGATATACGTTATCTTACCAGCAGCAAGATCCTTATCTGCCTATTAGTTTTGTCCTTTGTATCACTCTTTCCTATGTTTAATGTCAAAGGCCAGAAAACTGGCCAACTGATTTTTTTTAAGGAAAAGTAAATCAGGCTAGGAGCCGCACACCTGTTTGCGTTCTAGATAAGATTGTGTAGACCCGTTGAATGGTCTGGTGCTAAGTCACAAAACATGAAATTAAACATATAATTACACTGGAATTCATTTGGTAAAACAGTTCTTACAGTAGTACCATCTCAAAGGCAAATCACAGGTTTATAATAAATTACTCATTCTAATGCATTATCATTTCTAATGTAAAAAGTTACGCAGGGTCTTGTAAGAAGGTTATCTAAGCTTAGGAAAAAGGGGAAATCATGCTGTTTAACATAAAAAAGAAACCTAATGAGTTCTGTATGGAGACATTTATGTAACATTTTTAAAGGACTCACAATATCAGTTGCTATGTTACAGTCAGTTAGGGAAAGTCTAAGCACAGAAGACTTGGTGCTGTGGTTTCTCGGTAACATGACAAAGTGTTTTTGTCGTGATAGTGAGGAAATTACTGTTTATATAAGTGCCATAAGTGATAAGTGACAAGAGATAGCATATTTCATAGATGTTTCACTGCATTAAACATACCTCCAAATTTAAAAAGTAATAAAAAAAGTACAACAAGACACTGTCTTTGCATTCATCTTTGCATTACTATGCTGTAAGAGAATAATATGGTATAAAATGGTATAAAAATCTGCAAGACATGCTGCTATTGAAAATAATCAAGGCTCCATCATACCACCCTGTTGTTCCTGCAACAGCATGTCCAGTCATGTTTTATTCCTTGTAGATCACCCTAGTGGCATATATCATTTTGAGGTTTTACAGTACAGATATGTCATATTGGAATTGTGGTAATTACTGGATGATGGTTCAGGGATTCTACTTGGAGTTGTTCATCTCCTCAGACTCATAAATTAGTTGTCTCTGTAGAAATGGAGACAATGCCTTAACACTGTTTCAGATTGATAACCAATATTTGGACAAGGTCAGCAGTGGAAAATTATAAGAGATGTTTGACAAATGTGAAATGAAATGCTGACTTTGCACTTCTAAGTACTTTAGCTGTTGAAACCACTGCCGTTTATAGGGCTGGTTGTTTAGACTATTTGGTGACATTGCATTCTCTTGAATTGAAGCTCTTAAAAAAGTCTGAGCTTGTCCCAAGTTGTGAATACATGAACGGAAAATAAAGTACAGTTCATTCATTTGTTTAGTCATCTTCATTAATGCTTAAGAGTGTCAGGGTCAAGGTAGATCCAAAGCCTGTCCTGGGAACGCTCTGCATGAGGCAGGGATCCATGCTGGATTTAACACCAGTCCATAGCAAAGTACCATACAATTAGGTCCTGTACAAGTGTTAGGAGCAAATTGGAGAAGAAAGAGGAAACGGTCATAGAGATCAAAAGACAAAATATGAATAATCCCAGTTTAGGATCAAAACAGGAACCCTGGAGCTGTGATGTGGCAATGCTACCTATTGCACCAGTTAAGAATGAACAGTTAAGCCTATACTGAATGTAGCATATACCGTAAATCTATAAGCAATTCATATAATGTGAAGACAGGTGGAAGCCATGAAGATTAATGATACAGACAGCTGCTGCTAGGAATCTGAAGAATTCCCAAATGCTTTGTATGTTAAAAATTTGCATAATGCATGCTGATCAAGCTTTGAACACCAAAATGCAAAATCATGAAATTTGCCAAAAGACAGAGACAGAGTTGATTATTATATAACTAAGATATTAAATGACACTTTTATGCATGAATACTCCATCAATAACAGACAAGGTGGCTGTTAAATCTAGGAATGACGGAGATGAATCTCTCCTCACCTTTACGTTCAGGCTTTGCAGGAATTTTCTAACCTGTTTGAGGTCAGTACCACCTGTAGCTCTTGTTCAAGGGTATGACATGACAAGGAAGTTACTCTGTTTCTCACTTTCAAACATATATTCAGTTTCCTCATACAGAATTGGTGATTTCCACAAACTGTTGACTGGAGCAACATGTTCCCTGTCCTGAGCGTCTGCTTCCTTTTTAACACCATCAGTAAATGTTTACCACTGCGTGTTAACAATCAGAATTTCTGTGAATACGGGTTTTGACATGAGACAATAACTCCAGTTTCTCTGATTTAAAACATAATGCAGCACATTGGTCAGCAATCTTGTTACAATCTTGTTCTTTTTAACCCCAGGCACATTTTTTTCATTTCAATTTCTCCACCTCTGACTCACAGCTTTTTAATACAGGTAAAATAAAGGCTATACGTGATAGAAATGCAACATAAATGCTATTCGTCCTTGCTAATGAATAGGCAGAAAGGAAAGGTAATCCATGTTAATCCCAATTCTTCTAATAGTTTCTCTCTCTGTCCTTCTTGTTCTCTGTCTCTTTCTGTCTTTATCTAACTAACTGTTACATATTATAGATATTAATAGTAAAGCAGTTAGCAGTAGGTTCACAGATTTCCTTGCTTAAGATTAACTTTTGTTGTTGTGTACATTTGCAGGGTGTCCCAAAAGTTGCCAGACATTGGGAAAATGATAAATTGTAGCTAAATGTACCTTTATATTTATATACATTTACAAAATATTCATTACAAACTTTTGCAAAATATTTACAAAAATATACAAATATAAAAGTTTTTTTAAAAATATTCATTATTTTTTTAAATAATTCTGCTGAAGCATGGTTGAAAAGCAATATCTGACCTTCATTTGTTCATTTTAATAGGATTTTTATTTACTATTACTTTTGTCAGATTCAAGTTATTTCTGTGACCATTGTGGGTTTTTCTTTCATTAACCGAGGGGTACCAACAATTTTGTCTGCATGTGTATCTTGAGTTTGTTCATTTTTTTCTGTGTGGAGACTTTGGGGACACCCTGTATTATAGACCATTTTTATTTAAATTCTGTATTATTAAATTAGTTTATAAAGCAGGTATATTGATATACAGGTCCTTTTTGGTTAAGCACAGGGGTATTCAACTAACATTTATGAAGGGCCCCTTACAAAGATTTCTTGCTTTTTTTACATTACATTATCCCTGTGTCTGTGTGGGTTTCCTCCGGGAGTCCCGGTTTCCTCCAACAGTCCAAAAACATGTACGTTAGGTGAACTGGAGATACTAAATTGCCCTACTGATGAGTGTGAAACCTAATCTAGTGTGAAAACTTAACCTAGTGTGAAATCTACTAACCTCTCCTGTCATGAATGCAACTACTGTATGTAAACCATGATGTTAAACTCCTAATAAATAAATAATAACATTAGATTACCTGAATATCCCATTCTTTTGAGCGATAAAATATACAGTGCTTATACAGCATGGTGTGTTAGCATTATAGTAATACTAAATCGCTTTTGGCAGGGGGAAGCAATCCATCCAGTGTGCACCCTTGTGGCTCAGCATATGAAGGCTCAGGAGCAATGCAGACACATTCGTCAACAAGAGAACCGCAACCACACCACAATCACTGGTAAGTTATAGTACCTTTGGTGTCTATTTGAGATTGACTTTAGCTAACCCATCCCGGAACATGGTTAGTACAGTTTGTCTTGTATGCTTGCATGAACACTTAATTGAATATAATCTACCATGCCAGTCATGTGCATGAGTTATCAAGCTTTAGTGTGTTGAACATTTCTACAAGTTAATAACCCTAGGGCATGGTTTCATCAGTGCCCAGTTTTGACACCACTTCCACAAGAAGCCAAAATTAATTACATTTTTCTGCTGTCAAGTACCATTGCTGCCACCTGACTGGGAATACCTATGCCTTGGGTGATTTCATGAGTCTATCAAGTCCAAGATATAGCAGGCATATCAGGTCTTGGTCCAGTGTTTACTACCTCTCCATAGATGCACTGGAATGAACCTGTCATAATTGTGCCCATAACTACCATAGCAATCCAATTTCTTCTGTAAATACATTGCACAATGGCATGGCAACAGCATTGCCCTGTTTAATCAGCCTCTGTTTTGCCTTTCCTTGGAGTAGCCTGATTAAAGCCAATGAAGTTCAGAAGGTTCCTAAAGAAAATGTATTTTATCCTTATTAGCAAAAAAAATGGTAGATTCCCTTTGCTAATGCCAGGAGAGGCTATAAGTATTATATTATTAGCCAGATCACTTCATTGACTTTAGGGGGATTATGACCAGTACCTCCTCTCCTGCAGTGAGGGAGTTCTGACCAATATTGTCCTCTCCCTTGTTTTTATTTGCCTGCAATATTTTCTAATATTAGTTAGTTCTATTTCCCAAATTAGGACAGATTAGTCAATTAAAACACTATGACACTGACCAAGATAAAGCAGTCCTTGAAAATAAATGAATGAACACATTAAATCATGTAGCATTGCACAGTACTTCATGCAGAACCACCCAATAACTAACATGTTAATCAATATGACCCGTGTTTGTCCCCTGAGCTTTGTATCTGAGCACCGACTCCTACAATGTTTTGTCTTAAGTTTGCACAGATAAATCTGATGTTAAACCAAGAGAAGGTGTAGCACTTACAGCAACTGCATTTAACGATTACCTGTGCCTCATGGTGCAGATCCATGTAGGACTGTTTCACTATGCAGGCATTTTTCTATGTCAGCTGCTAGCATTATCCACAGTAACCAAGTTTCCCAACTTAGTCTCAACCCCCTTTTTTGCATCCCCCTCACTGTTTAGTGCTGTGAATCATTCTGTATGGTACTGAATCATCACGGAATAAGTCTTCACACCTCTTCAGCTGTTCCAGGGACTTCTCAGTGTTATTGACCACTCTTTACTGCTGACAATTTGGTGACGCTAATGTATAAAGTGTCTAATCTCAGACTGTATGTTTTCAGTGCAAATGAAAACCTGGCAAAACAGGTCGCTTTCTGTAAGGGTTGGTGCGAGCTGCTCAAACTGCACATTCATTGTGTACACGGCTCTCTCTTAGGTCACGTCCCCACTCTGTTGCTCTTAATGGTTAACAAAACATTTTAAAATGTTTTAAACAGGATTATTTTAGATTTACTTTGTCCAACAAGACTACCAGCGTTCAAGTGCATCCAAGAATAACAACACCATTAACGGTCATAAGTAAGACACACAGAATGATATGAAGAGAAACTGTGGGCTAGGTGTAATGAGCCCGGTGCTGCAGATTCAGTAGGCTTACCAGTGGCAGTCATGTCATGTGATTACACAAAGTGACATGCCACCTTTACCTAGCTCCATTTGGGCTAATGGTGCATTGCATTTGACCTGGGAAGTCGAAATGTTCAAGGGTCCAGTCAGAAATTTTAACTGGAATGCCCCCTGACTCAGAAATTTCACCAACCCTGAATTCAAGATCCAATACAGCTGCCTCATGCATCAACAGTAATGAAAGCTGTAGTAATATACTGTTTATTAGCACTTCTGTCTTTTTGTGTCTCATTAAATCATGCTATGGTGTTTGTATGCATAAAATACCACATAATACATTGTTATCAACTTGAATTTGTGGCTAACCTGCCTAGAACTTGTATTCCTAGTTGTTGTACTGGAACATAGTCAACTTGGGTGTGATGTCATTCCCAGCCCAGATACAACTTCTGGTGTAAATGGAATGCAGCATAATACATCTTATCCCATTTTGGTCATGTTTCCGTTATAATTCATCAGTAGGAGTAGCTGGGTTATATTGCTTTTGTGTATGGATCCACCAAATTTTTTCTATTAGAGCCTGGTAGATATTCATGTACTCACTGTTTTAATGGTATAAAAGATTAATGTTAAGGTAATTAACATGGAATTTTGAGTCCCACCTTGGTGCACGGCTTCACTGGAATTAAATGGAGTATTGGTGGTTGAGTTTTGCACAAAAATCAAGGACACGTACTGTAGTGTCATTGGATGTGAGACACAACAGCAAATTACAGGCAACAGAAAATTTCCAGCTTCTAAACCTAAGTAAGTGTGTGGGTGAGTGAGTGATTTACAAACCAGGTCCTTGAGGTGCTTTGCATTAAAAAATAAAAAATCTTGATGTTTATTTTAAAGTGCGTTCTTTGCTTGTCCTGCCTGGATGCATGGATTCTCCTTATGATTATTGGTCAACCTCTGGAACTTCATAACCAAATGCCAGTCACAGAAACACTAATGAACCTGACTGATATGTAAAACTTAAACATATCCACACCAGTCATACAACACCTGAGGTCTGCCACAGAGTTGACTGACCCAAGGCGTCTGTGCCATGCATGATGAAATGAAATGCCTCTTTGAGCACCTCCATACTTGAGAAAAAATGTGAAAACCTTCTTTTCCACAGGATATGGAAATGCTTCCCGTATGTTCAAGTTGTGCTTCCCCTATGTTAATAACCACCAGTGGTGCACATCCATATGGATCCAGTATATAAGGTTCAAGGTCCTAGAAGGAGTCTAAAAAGGGTCATCCAGGTGACCACCCATTTGTACTGCAACTCTGCACATTCTTTATTGCTTATCTGCAAGCTCATCTCACCTGATACACGTTAATGCATTTACCTGTACTGTATTTTTTATATAACGTGATGTCACGGTGGAGGGATCACGCGAAGAAGCCATTTTCCACACCAGTTGCTCTTTTAACAAAGTAACTTTATTGAAAACAACCTCAGAACAAGAGGTAGAATGGCAGAAGTGCACACACTGGGGAGAAGGGAGGGAGTGACATACAGCAAGACATTTCGCATTCATGGTAGATGCAAAAACAGTACTGCCCACAAGGCATGCTGGGAACTGGCTATCTCCGAATCCAGTTGGCCTAAACCATACAACCTGCTCTTGGGTCCCATGGCCGACACCGCAATATGTATTTATTACACCTGCTCATTATATATACTGTTTAAACTGGGAATACTGTCCAGTCATGCCACATAGTCATATTTCCCTTAATATATTTTCCATTTCTTCTTCTTCTAATTTTATTCATTTTTTTGTATAACATTTATCTATTGCTTTTTTTTCTCATATTGCCTTATTTGTCTTTCTTCTGTTAACTAATTTCTTCTGTATTTTTTGATTGCCGTGCACCAGTTTACCAAGTCAAATTCCTTGTAAGTGACAATATACTTGGCAAATAAAATGATTCTGATTCAGATTTCCTGCTTCCACTTTCAACAAAAACCCCTTTCATAGGTTCCCTTTAACAGTAGTTAAAAGGAAGTATACATAAGCCAGGTTAAGAAACTCAGTTTGACTGATTTGGGGAATTTTCAGGAGGGAAGCCAATACAATGCATTAAAAGAAGTGCAACACACTTTGTCACACACAAAAGAATGGAGGATTTTGTATTTTAGAGGAAATTTCAATTTTTGTCTGATCCAGGTTTTTTTTATATTCATTTAATTTGTGTATGAATACAATGGAAAGGCATTACATTATTTTTTTTGTGATGGAGTGATAAAATCCCACAAAGACATAAACCAGAAAAGTTAACTTCATTTTGTAAGCTTTGTCAGCAAAGTGCCCAGACTCAAACAGTTAAAACAGCACGCTGAAGCAACAGCTGGAAATAAAAGCTTCAAGTCAATGGCAAAGAGTAGCAGAATACATGTTTGAGCAAGTCATAATG
Source organism: Scorpiodoras heckelii (assembly GCA_028566435.1). NCBI lineage: Eukaryota > Metazoa > Chordata > Actinopteri > Siluriformes > Doradidae > Scorpiodoras > Scorpiodoras heckelii. Next base: position 23,156,023 of record JAOVVH010000023.1, read on the forward strand.
CAGGAGCGGTTTTATGAATGGTACAGTCCAGGATGCCTAATGCATGAAACTCTGAATATAAATAACAAATAACAATTATATGGTTGAAGGAATAATGCATTTTATTTAACACTTTTATTATTAAAGTATAAATGGTAGACTTCTAACTTGGAGGGCTTCTTCTGATATAAATCTGCTTTAATTCCTATAACCCCTATATCATACTGGCTATATTTACCATAATATTGCCTTGATATTGCTTTTCAAGCCAGTGGTGTAGATTTATTTTTTATTACATTTACATTTGCTTTTTCTAAATTGTGTATGAACCCACCACAAACACGTGTGTCATCAGCTGGGCCACCCTGTCAATGCCCGTCTAACCATTTTCCATGTCTTAAATTATGCCTAACCATGAAATTAATTTCACCCTGGGTGTTTTAAATGTGTTAAAGTTAGTTAATTAAAATAGGCTAATATCCTAACTTGGATATGATCAGACATTTTATTAACCTCTAGAACATTTTTTCTTTTTAAGTAATAAACGGTTGATGAATTAATATGTTAACATATCAACATATATTTTGCATATTTTGGATTAAAAGATAAACATACAGGCAGTGCCATAGAGGTGTTACATAAGTACACAAATAGAGCATTAATACAGCAAAAAAGAAAGAAAAAATTTTGAACATTTCTTTTCCACTGAAATTATTGACAGTGTTGTTTTTTCTTGTTTATGCCACTTATATCCAGGCATGGTTATTTTATAGAGTGCCGTGTTGATTCATGACTACTCATGATAAAGTTGTCTAAAAGGCTACACCTGTTTTACTGTGCAGTTGTTTTATTAAAGGTATAACCAGCGGTTAGCAGGTAGTGTTCCTGCGCCATTTCTCCAGGAATCCAAGTTTGATCCTGAACTTCTCGATGTGGAGTTTCTATGTTCTTTCTGGGTCCATGTGGGTTTCTCTGAGATTCCTCCCACCTGCTGTTGATTTTTTTCTAGACATGAGTGTTGCGTGTGTGTGTGTGTGTGTGTGTGTGTGTGTGTGTGTGTGTGTGTGTGTGTGTGTGTGTGTGTGTGTGTGTGTG
>JAOVVH010000023.1:23169116-23179804 GCA_028566435.1 Scorpiodoras heckelii
TGTGTGTGTGTGTGTGTGTGTGTGTGTGTGTGTGTGTGTGTGTGTGTGTGTGTGTGTGTGTGTGTGTGTATACTGTATGTGTGTGTGTGTGTTTCAACAATTCACTATCTGTGCCCGTGCGTTTGGAGAACGGACAGACAGATGATGGACATATATAGGTATTTATGGTGTTATTTGGTCAAATGTACAGTTTGCACTTAACACAGGCGGTTCTAGTCTTGAGGTGATTAACAAGGTAGGTGTTTATATAAGGACAGCAAGCCTCACTCCACAACAATACTCACAAGAATAAGCAGATAGTTAAATAACAGTGGTAGCTATTTTCCCATTTTTCTTTTAATTCACAGCTATACACATATATATTTTTTATCTAAGGCACATAAAGAATTGTTTTATCCAGCATAGTAGGCTAAATAAATGACTATCATCATCACTGACTGAAGGGATTGATTGTTTGATACTGAGAGAGGTAAAAGCATTAACCAGTGTTTCAGTGTCCAGCCCAAATACATCTCAAAAACCATACCAAAGACCTGAAACCAGACCAAAATAATAATAAAGGTAAAATGGGCATTGATTAATACCAGTTACACAGCAGTTTGTTTCAGTTCACTAATTTGACTGGATGAGTGGCTTCCATTTGAGCTTATATTTAGCATAACCACACTGGAAAGTTGTGACTGTTCATATCTCTCCAGTCTTTTGTGTTAGTCATGTAAGATTCCTGCATCAGTCGTACTGACACTGTTACTACAGTAGAGTTAGTGGCATCATCAGTGAACATGGCAAATGATTTTTTCATGAACATATCTTTTGACTTAAAATATAAATGCTCACTAGGTGAAATTGAAAGAAGTGAAGAAGGGAAGTTAATTTCCTCAGCTAAACCTTTAACGGGAATATGCAAATCACTGTGAGCCAGTTAGCTATCAGTGAGTGTGGCTTCTATGGGATATTTGACCATATTGTGTTCAATATGTAAGTTACTCAATACTAATTTTGTATTTATAAAACTGTTGTATGAAGACAATATCACACTCACAACTAGATGTCCTGCACAGAGGTGTCTGATGTCACAGCTGCATGAAGTGAGCGAAAGAGCAATAATGAAGTGAAATAAGCTAACCAAATGTGTTAAGCGGTTCTTGAGATATTGAAATGTGTCAGTTGCAGGGTAATGCGTCTCCTAGAGGCTGCCATAAAAAGTTGATCATTTTAGGCAAAGTGGTTTCTGAGCTATTGTCCAAAAAGTGCGTGAGCCTACCCCAGGTCAGGGGGTGCCAGCAACACACACCTAGCGACCCAAACGTATATTGCGTATTATACATGTGGGGCTACAAACATAACAACTTTCATATGGATTGGTGAAGTCTAAGTATATGATATTATGATATTGCCAATGAAAAAAAAAAAAAACGTAAGAAGAAAGGAAAATAATGGAAAAAGGAAAAAAAATGGCTGGCAACAATTATATGACCACCAGCACTAGCTGCAGTGGCCATGTAATGCTGTTAAACTGTATATCAGGACAGCTGTGATTATCTGGCTACATCACAGCCAAGGTTTTATTCAGTATAACTGCACTCTTGCTTGTGAGAAACTGTTTCATTATTTGGTATAACAGAAGATCTTCACAGCCTCAATCTATTTTACACTAGACACATCTATCAACCCTGTCGTTAAATTTCTGTCTGTGCAAGCATGGGGCAGCATGATGCCTGTCCCAATGAGTCTTTGTTAGTGTTTGTTGCATTTCCAATTTTTGACCACTAGGTGCAATTATAACTTTATGGATGCTAAGTGGGGCCCCATGAATCTAGACAGGCACGTGAATCAATTATCACCTTTATAGATGTCAAATAGCTCAAAATGGTCACTCACTATATAGATAATTAGTATTTTAATGAAATTTAAAATGTATGGAGTTGTGAATGAAGACTTAATAAAGTTTACTGTTTGTTGAATATAAATGGTGAGGCTCCACCATAATATTCTATACCCTGGGATAAAATTGTGCCTTTTGCCACAAATGATTATTTATTAATGATTATTTAATACCTAATTATTACAGTGTACTACTCTATTACATTGTGAGTTTTAGGATATTATGCATAAAGAGTAATGAAATCAACAAAGTTAGGGATGTTTTTATGTAAGCTGTTTCATCGTTTGGAAACTTACATAATCAGAGCTGTCAGAACTCATCTGAGCCAAAAGTCAAGACTGCATGATTTTTCTTTCTGCCTCTCCATCATTCTGTCACTTGCTTTTTTCATTTTATTTCTGACCCTCTTTTTCAGTATGTGTTTGCTCTGCAACAGTTGAATAAAACATCACAGTAGTTTCACTCATCCTCTCTCCCTTCTTTGTGCCACCTCTGTCCCCTTCACCCTTCTTATCCAGCTTTTTGATTTTCAGATTGTTGTTTAAACTATACTGTTATTTCCTGCATAAAACCATTAATCTTCACTGTACCTCTTTCTAATACTCAATTTCTGCCCAGACTGAAGGAGAAAATCTTATGCTAGTGTGAGCTGTGCATTGAGGCCTTTAATCCAGACGATAATGCCAGAAACAGTACTTAGAGCTCAGCATGCCAGTCAGTGAACTCATCTGTGGTCTGATCTACACAACAGAAACCATAATCAAATCAAAAGCAATGCTAATCTTATTTACAGCAGTGTGCTACAACAAGAAGTGACCATTGTCATTATGGTGCAAGTGTCTGCACTTCAAGTGCCTTCTTGGGGATGGAGATTTATTTTTTGCACTGTGCATTGTGTGGTTTTCAAACGTAAAGGACTGAGCGAGCCAAATCATGCAAAAATCTTTGTGTTTATACATACTACTTTATTTCACTTATTTTGAATAGTTTTTTTAATGATTCAAATTAGCTTCATGTACTTTTTTTCCTGTTTCAGGTTACATAAACCGGAACTGCACAAAGAATGGTTGGAGTGACATTTATCCATCATATGAGAATGCTTGTGTATTACCAACAGTAGAAGGACCTGAGGTGAAAATTCACTCTTTTTTATTGCACATATTTTTTTGTGATAATTGAGATCATGTGGGCAATATACATATACAAATACTTTTTAATCAGAGTATAGCATCAACTTCTGGGGTATTGATCTGGTCAGTTAATAGCAGGGGGTGTTGTTAATCAGTTTTAGCTGCTTTGGTGTTAATGAAATTGTGAAAGGTGCACTAGAATGGCCACAAAGAGATGACCCCAAAACAGGTTTAACAGGTGGAAGCCATTGACATTTTGTCCCTTCTCATCGTTTCTGACTGATTTTTCACTACTTTTGCAGTTGGCTAAGGTCACTGTCACTATTAGTACCATGGTGTGGTAACTGGACCCTACAGAGGTTGCACAGGTAGTCCAAATCCTGCAGGATGGCACATCAATACATGCCATTGCCAGAAGGTTTGCTGTGTCTCCCAGCACAGTCTTAAGAGTATGGAAGAGATTCCAGGAGACAGGCAGTTACTATAGGAGAGCTGGACAAGGCCATAGAAGGTCCTTAACCCCTCAGCAGGACCGGTATGTGCTCCTTTGTGCAAGGAGGAACAGGATGAGCACTGCTAGAGCCCTACAAAATGACCTCCAGCATGCCACTGGTGTGAATGTGTCTGACCAAACAATCAAACAGGCTTTATGAGGGTGGCCTGAGGGCCCGATGTCCTGTAGTGGCCCTTTGCTTGAATACAAGTCGAGCTGCAAAGCCTAATGGCACACATAGGAAGGCCAGGATGGAGTTTCACTAGTCTAGTTTTGAGATAACAAGAGAGTGATCAAGTATCTGGGTGGCTTCCCTTGAGAGAAATGGTCGAATTCTTAGAATGTTGTAAAGGATAAATCTGCAGCACCAGGTCAGGTTAGCAGCATGAGCTGCAAAAGGAAGCTGGTCATCAGCAACTATTCTAAGATAACATGCTTCTGTAGATGGAGTGATCAGGGTGTTCTCAAAGGAGATGTAGAGATCACAGTGAAGACCAGCAACTCTCGGGATGTAAAGCAGCTCAGTCTTGCTTTGGTTTAGCTTGAGGCTTCTATCCACGAAGCAATGTGTGCTAGACATGCTGAGATCAGAGATGAATCCTGAGTATCTGAAGGAGGAAAATCACCAGCATAACAATGGTAGAAGAAGCCATGTGAAAAAATGACATCTCCCAGCAAGCAAGTGTAGAGTGAAAATAGAAGAGACTTATGGGCTACCAGGGGAGAGTTTGCATGGAGAGGATGTTGAGCCCCTCCATGTTCCCTGGTAGAAGCCCCATTCCAGGAAGAACTTGAACCTCTTCCATGCAAAGCAAGAGATGCCAATGTCAGATGGATGAACAGAAAGATATTGTGGTTGACGGTGTCAAAGGTGGCAGAGAGATCAAGAAAAGTCAGGTCTGATGATAATCCATCTGATCTTGCTGCATGGAGCTCCTCTAATACTGAGATGAGTGCAGTTTCAGTAGAGTGCCCTGGTTTGAAGCCAGACTGGTTGGGATCTTGAAGTTGATTCTGGGAGAGAAAGAAAGACAGCTGATTGTAGACAGCATGTTCAAGTATTTTTGAGAGGAAAGAAAGAAGAGATATCGGTCTGTAGTTGCTGATGTTGGTGCCATCAACACTGGGCTTCTTTAGGATGGACATCATGCTAGCAATCTTGAGAGAATCATACATTACCATTAGAAGTAACATAGAAAACAGTAACACCCAAAAGGGCATATGTTATTCAAGGAAAAATAACAGGATGTCCTGTTATAGGAAAGTAATCACTGATAAGGTTGTGTGATGCTGTTACTACCTTAAAGTTGAGGTGGTAAATCGAGATCTGGTTACTCTTTGACTTTCTTGCTACGCCTCTGTTTACACTACTAATGGTCAAACAAAAATTAAACAGAATGGTGTCGAAGAAATGCTGGGGCCTTCAGGTTATATATATTCATGCAGCCTTTCAGTGACAATTGTGTCTGGTGATTACACAAAGTGAGCCACCCGCTGGATTTGATTTCCATTTGGGTTAGAACATGTTATTTGATTGGAAACAATTCAATTTGGCAACCCTGATTTCTACCATGATTTGCACTGCCTCTGCAGGTACTCACATGCTTTACATCAATCCTAGATTTATTGGTTAGCCATGAAGATTTTATTCATCCTTGTGACATGGCATGTAAATCTTAAATATACAGTACATAAATGCAATGATTAACAGTAGTATTGGTGAATAAATACATTAATCCATAATGGATGAATAAGAGTAAGATAAGGAAGACAGTTTTACAAAGCGGATAAGCTTGTAGGGTTTTTTTTATGGTGTATTACATACCCACACATCCCCCTATAAACCAAGCGCTAGGAGAAAATTCAGAGGAGTGAATGACTAGACACCTCCAGAGACATTTAGTGTGACTGTGAGACAGAGAATGTAAGCGTGTTTGAGCATATGTGGGCTACAAAGTTGTTGCATTTAATTTAAATGTAGAGCACAAACAGAAAAATGGAAATAGAAACAGACAGACAGAATAAGATTAATAACATAGATAAGGTTGCCCTTCCTGAGCTCTTGCCCCAACATTTTTCCCTTTGCCACTAATTTATTATGCTTTTTCCTCTCTTAAGCACTCTGTCAGTATGACTGAATATGCAATCACATGCTAATGAGGGCTTAGAAACACTGCCTTGCATTAAGAGTGCTCATATGATAAGCCTTAAAGCACACACAAACACACGCACACACGAACACACAGGGTTTAATGCATGAATGAATAGACACACACAATTACGAGAAGATCAGGACTAACAATGGAACATGGTCCTAATGCAAGCAAACTAATTACCGCAGCCTAGAACACAACAAGGCTTTCCTAGGAAGGTAAATTTAATTTCCACTGGTTAGGGTTTTTACTTTTAGTGGCTTTAGTGGCATATTGCGTTAACTATGAATCAATCAATTCTATTCTGAATGTGAAAGAAACACTGCTGTATTTTATCACTCATTTCTTTTTCAGACCTCATATTTTTCTACATACAGACAGGTGTACACCGTCGGCTATGCTACCTCTCTCATCTCCCTCATATCAGCCATCTTCGTCTTTACAGCATTCAGGTATAACAAGAATTCGGACATTTGTGTATTTATCTACAAAAATATAATGCAGAATGCGTTGTGTAAAGTAACCAGTTTTGTCAATGCTTACATTTTACGCATATTCACATGTATTTATTGGTGGATGAGTTTTTGAAACAATCAAGATTCATTCATTCATTCATTCATTCATTCACTCCTCTTCTTTATCCTGATCCATGTTGTAAACACACACATTGTTGTGCAAGATCCATATATTTACATGTCATTTTTTGTTTTGTCATGTCATTATCACATGATTTATTGCCTGTATAATTTTTAATACTATTGATGTATTTTAACACAATTTTCCACACATGATTCATTAATTTTTAATCATAACATTTTTTCATGTAATTTGTCCAAATGATTCCTTTATTGTGATGTGATTTACTTCCATGTGATTTTTTTTAATTGTCACATGATTTTTGTCCTCTTTTTTACTTTTTTTGCTGACATTTCTGCTTATTATTTATTTAGAAATTATTACTTGTTATTTTTATGACGTTACATGCAATAACTTGAATTTCAGCACGTAACATGGCTATGTTCTCCTTCACATACGTACTTTGCATACATGTAATCACATATTACTCACATAATATAAGAACAAAAACAGTCATAACACAGAGTAACAAGATCACATCAAATGTTTATACTAAATAGCATTAAATGTAATATGATCACTTTGAATGGTTGTGAAATGCAAGTGTTAACTTGTACCACATTAAAATAAAAAAAAAACAAACAGCAGCATAGTTATCCTTTCAGAAGATCCCAGAGTTTATCGGTAAAAATAAGAGCCTGTTGTGTTTACAATTTTAAAACAGGAAGTTCCATTGTACAAGGAACTACATCCACATCAACCTGTTTTCCTCTTTCATCCTGAGAGCTAGCGCAGTCTTTATTAAAGATGCCGTCCTCTTTACTGATGAAACCCAGGACCACTGTTTCATGTCTACAGTAAGACTCTCCAACACTGAGCATGACAAACTCTCACCTGAGCATATAGTCATATATAATCATGTGTAATGCTTTACTGGGAGCTTACATTGGTGTGTTCACTTAATAAGGTAGCTTACCATTAATACTACAGCAATAAATGTTTCATCGTCATCTCTCTGTTTTTCATACACGAAACCTCTCACTTTCTAGGCATCATGTAAGGCAGCAGTGGCCTTTTTCCATTTTGGCATCCTGGCTAACTACTTCTGGCTCCTGGTGGAGGGCATGTACTTACAGACCCTGCTGGCTCTCACATTTGTCTCACAAAAGAAATATTTCTGGTGGTACATCCTTATCGGCTGGGGTAAGCAAAATCAGATACTTTTAGCATCAATCAGTAATATATGTGCAGATTATATTCTAATTTATTGGCAACCTGAGTTTACAGTAAACAAACATAAAACATATTTATAGTAAAGGGCTGTAATATAATACATAGAATAAAATAACACACAACCCTGTATATTTGCTTGATTCAGGGTACAGCTGAGCTTGCTCAAGGACCCAGTCAATTCAGTTTGCTGGTGCTGAGATTTAAAGAGACTACCTTCTTATCTGTGAAATATTAACTGCTGAGCCACCACAGCTAGTACAAAAAGCTTGCAACTTTTCAAAGCAATCGTTAATCAACTTAATCCAGTGGGAAAATTACTGAAATCAGTGCAAGGTACAGTATCTCACAAAAGTGAGTTCACCCCTCACATTTTTGTAAGTATTTAATTATATCTTTTCATGGGACAACACTGAAGATATGACACTTTGATACAATGTAAAGTAGTCAGTGTACAGCTTGTATAACTGTGTAAATTTGGTGTGCCCTTAAAATAACTCAACACACAGCCATTAATGTCTAAACCGCTGGCAACAAAGTTGAGTACACCCCTAAGTGAAAATGGCCATATTGCACCCAAAGTGTCGATATTTTGAGTGGCCACCATTATTTTTCAGCACTACCTTAACCCTCTTGGGCATGGAGTTCACTAGAGCTTCACAGGTTGCCACTGGGATCCTCTTCCACTCCTCCATGATGACATCACGGAGCTGGTGGATGTTAGAGACCTTGTGCTCTTCCACCTTCCATTTGAGGATGGCCCACAGATGCTCAATAGGGTTTAGGTCTGGAGAGATGCTTGGCCAGTCCAGCACCTTTACCCTCAGTTTCTTTAGCAAGGCAGTGGTGGTCTTGGAGGTGTGTTTGGGGTCATTATCATGTTGGAATACTGCCCTGTGGCCCAGTTTCCGAAGGGAGGGGATCGTGCTCTGTAGCCTTAACATGTAACTGTAGCTCCCCACAGCTGGCAGCACTCATGCAGCCCCAAACCATGACACTCCCACCACCGTGCTTGACTGTAGGCAAGACACACTTCACCTGGTTGCAGCCACACACTTGACACCATCTGAATCAAATAAGTTTATCTTGGTCTCATCAGACCACAGGACAAGGTTCCAGTAATCGATGTCCTTAGTCTGCATGTCTTCAGTAAACTGTTTGTGGGCTTTCTTGTGCATCATCTTTAGAAGAAGCTTCCTTCTGGGATCACAGCCATGCAGACCAATTTGATGCAGTGTGTGGCGTATGGTCTGAGCACTGACAGGCTGACCCCCCACACCCCTTTAACCTCTGCAGCAATGCTGGCAGCACTCATATGTCTATTTTGAAAAGACAACCTCTGGATATGATGTTGAGCACATGCACTAAGTTTGAGGGTGTTGGCAATCTTCTTATAGCCTCGGCCATCTTTATGTAGAGCAACAATTCTTTTTTCAGATCCTCAGAGAGTTCTTTGCCATGAGGTGCCATGTTGAACTTCCAGTGACCAGTATGAGAGAGTGTGAGAGCGATAAGACCAAATTTAACACACCTGCTCCCTATTCACACCTGAAACCTTGTAACACTAACGAGTCACATGACACCGGGGAGGGAAAAAGGCTAATTGGGCACAATTTGGCCATTTTCACTTAGGGGTGTACTCAACTTTGTTGCCAGCGGTTTAGACATTAATGGCTGTGTGTTGAGTTATTTTAAGGGCACACCAAATTTACACAGTTATACAAGCTGTACACTGACTACTTTACATTATATCAAAGTGTCATATCTTCAGTGTTGTCCCATGAAAAGTTATAATAAAATATTTACAAAAATGTTAGGGGTGTACTCACTTTTGTGAGATACTGTAGTTGTGTTGTCATTGTGTTGTTGTTTTTTTTGTGGCAGCTCAGTGGTGAAGGGCTTGAATCACACCTAAGATGGTTGTGTGTTCAAAACCCAGCAATGCCAAGCATTCATGGTTGATCAAGACCCATAAACTTCAGCTCATTTGTATCCTGCATCACCCAAATGAGCATGTGTACTGGATTAGGTGTTGTTTTTTTCAACACAAGATATTACAGTATTACAGTATTACTATAAATTTGACAGTACTTTACCAGCAGTTCAATTCTCCAGTAAAAATTTAGAGCAATTTTCACAAGATTCAAGATTAATTTTATTTTCATTCCACTGTACACCAATGTGCATGAAAGAAATTACATGCATTGGATTCATCCTAAAAACACAGCAGGTTAATGGCTAGAAGTTATTCCTATATCAGTACGTATTGCAGCATAGACTGGGGCTAAAGGGTAAACAGGCTGTGACAGGTGAGCCTTTTTTGACCACAGAGAAGGTGTGCAAAGACCAGGTCAGGTTGTCCGTAACATGAACCCCTAAGAACTTTGTGTTTTGAACAGTCTCAACAGGAGTTCCATTGATGTAGATCAGGGTGTGCATGAGCTGTTTTCTCCTGAAGTCAATCACCATATCCTTGGTTTTATCGACATTCAGGACCAGGTTGTTGTTGCCGCACCATTCCACAAAAAGTCTCACCTCCTCCCTGTATGCAGTCTTTTTGCTGTCCAGGATGAGTCCCACAACTATTGTGTCATCTGCATACTGTATGATGTGATTTATGCTAAAAATAAATTGAGGCCTGTCTGTGAGAAATCCAGAATCCAGTTGCACAGGGGAGTGTTTAGTAGAAGTGTACCCAGTTTGCTGGCCAGATGCTGGGGGATTATGGTGTTAAAAGCCAAGCTAAAGTGGACAAACAGCATCCGTGCATGTGTGTAACTTTTCTCCAGGTGCTCCAGGCTCAGGTGAAATGCAGTTTATATACAGTGGGTACGGAAAGTATTCAGACCCCTTTCACTTTTCACTCTTTGCTTCACTGCAGCCATTTGCTAAAAGCAAAAAAGTTCATTTTATTTCTCATTAATGTACACTCAGCACCCCATTTTGACCGAAAAATAACAGAAATGTAGAAATTTTTGTAAATTTATTAAAAAAGAAAAACTGAAATATCACATGGAAATAAGTATTCAGACCCTTTGCTGTGACACTCATATTTAACTCTCATGCTGTCCATTTCTACTGATACTCCTTTCTACTCCTTCATTGGAGTCCAGCTGTGTTTAATTAAACTGATTGGACTTGATTAGGAACTGCCCAAGGAGCTCAGAGACAGAATTGTGGCAAGGCACAGATCTGGCCAAGGTTACAAAAGAATTTCTGCA
>JAOVVH010000024.1:389149-399627 GCA_028566435.1 Scorpiodoras heckelii
TATTTATTATTATAATCACATTTACACTCCTGACATTCTACATCCACTCATCTTCTACAGTATTATTATTGATATAAGAATAAAAAAATAAAATAAATAAATAAATAAATAATAATAATAATAATAATCTTTATTTATACTGCACCTTTCTAAACAAAGTTAGACAGTGATGAATTCATGAAATTAAACAAATAATATTAAAATAAATATATAAACACAACAGTCAGTGAAAAAAATAATATATATAAATCACAGGTGGACAAAACATAAATAAGCATAGAAAATAAGCATGAAGATTTTTTTTAAATTCTGACTTTATTTAATCAGAGAATAAAGTGAAGTAGATAACAGAATTGGCATGAATAAAAATTAATCAACATAACTTAAAAAATCCGGTGACCCTGGGGACAGGAATAAGTGGTTAAGATAATGAATGAATGAACTTAAAAAATTAACAAAAAGAATTTTATATATCCACATTATGCTTATGCAGTGACTAAAGTCCCCTCCATAATTATTGGCACCCCGGTACAGCTGAGTAAAAACCGTTTATAATAAATTCACCTTTTGTTCAATTAGTTTAATGTCACTGACAAAAAATGAGAAAAATCCAACCTTTAATTGAAGTAAATTTATACTGAGAGAAAAAAAAATCCCTCCTCAATAAAGAATTATTTTTAATAAAACCACATGTGCCACAATTATTGGCACACCTGAATTTAATACTTTGTACAGCTCCCCTTTGCTAATAAAGCAGCACTTAGTTTTCTCCTGTAACGTCTTATAAGGTTGTTGTAGACAGAGCAGCGAATCTGAGAACGTTCCTCTGTACAGAGTCTCTCCAGATGGTCCAGGGGCCTCGCTCTTCTCTTCTGCGTCTCCTCTTTAGCTCCACAGTTTTTCTCTGGGGTTTAGATCAGGGGACTGAGATTGAGTTTAGACGCCACAGCAGAAGCTTGGTTTTGTGTTTGTGTGTTGATCTGGACGTGTGTTCTGGATCATTGTCCTGCTGGAAGATCTACTGATGACCCGTTTGTAGGTTCCTGGCAGAAGCAGACAGACTTCATGATGCCATGTACCCTAACGAGGTTCCCAGGGCCTTTGGAGGAGAAACAGCTGCACAGCGTTACAGAACCTCCACCGTACTCAACAGTGAGCATCAGGTTCTACTCAGTGTAGTCGTCCTTCTCTTTACACTAAACACACCTTCAGTTTTTGTTTCTTGCCAAAAGCTCATTTTCATTACTTCTGACCACAGAAGACGGTTCCAGTCCAAGTCCCAGTAGTGTTTAGGGAACTCCGGGTGCTTGTGTTTGTGGTTAGATGACAGGAAAGGCTTCTTCCTGCAAATCCTTAATAATAATCTGTTGGCCTGGAGGTGGCATCTGATGGTAGTTTTGGAGACTTGGTGACCCCAAGATGTTACTTTGTTTCTGTAAATCTCCAACAGTGCCCCCTGGGGCTGTTTTTTTGCCTCTCTCACCCTCCTCACTGTGCTTGGGGGCAAAATAAACACGGTTCCTCGTCCAGGCAGGTTTGTAGCAGTTCCAGTTGATTGGAAGGTTTAAATTATCACGTTAGATTTGGGTATTTTCAGGTGAGTAGCTATTTTTTTATAGCTTTATGAAGGTCAACAGACTTTTCCCTTATGTGAATTGTGTTTTATTTCTTTCCCAAGTTGATGAATGACTAAGAGAATTTGACCACCTCATATATTCACCCCGGTGAAACAGGAAGTCACAGATTACAGCCTGAAAGTTCCTAGACACTCTGATCAACTTAAAACAGTAAAATATAAATGGAAAAAAATCCTTTAGGTACATTTTGTTACTAAGAATTTCTAAGGGTGTAAATAATAGTGGTACATGTGGTTTTGTAGAAAATAACTCTTTTTTAATTTTCTTTATAATAAATTTATTTCTCTTATAGCTTGATTTTTTTTCAGTGTGAGATTAAATGAATTCAACAAGGTGCATTTCTTTAAATCATTTTTATTTATCTTTACCATGGGTGCCAATACTTGTGAAGGAGACTGTATAAGACGATCTACATAAAAAGAAAAATAATAAACAAAAAAAAAAGGAATTGTTATATATATGTATAATTACATGGTTATAAAGTTTAATAAACACTCATGATTGTATGCACACATTTAATTATAAAAATAATAATAATTATAAATAAGTAAATTTTTTTAAGCAATTATTAACAACAAAGATACTAAAAAACAAATAAAAAAATAAATCTTTCCTTTGCATTTCAGTACATTTCAGTGAAACACGCCAGCGCTGAGCATCACAACATTAGAGGTGAGAATCTCTATAAACACATTAAGATCAGATTCAGCGTCATTTTTTTATTTTTTATTCCCCCCAGCGTGACCACCTGCTGCTCTTAAACACTAATTAGTGCCGTTTGATGATATAAACCGATAGCATTATGAATAAATTAAAGATTTATAAGTGCAACAGTTTTCATCTACATTATTACTCACACTAACAAGTCACAGATTTGACATTTAAATATTATTCTCTGCCAATTATACAAGATCTCAATATCTTTACTTAATTATTGTTAAATACTAAATAACTATTTTGTTTCCAAAATCTCAGCAAAATTAAATAATAAAATTTTTTTCATGTATTTTTTTTTATTTAAACAAATTTTAATTATTATGTTTGCATAGATTAAGGGCATAAATAATTTTTTGTCTAATCCATATAAACTTTGTAAACACTACAGCACCTGTGTGTGTGTGCGTGTGTGTGTGTGTGTGTGTGTGTGTGCGTGTGTGTGCGCGGTATAGATAATTCTTGAAACATGCAGCACTTCAATCACTAACTCTGTTAACATTTTCTTGCTTTTGAAAACGGAAAACCGGGAAAAGATGCCACACATTCCAATTAAAATTATTAAAACGGAGTGAACTCTTTATTCCCGATGATGGGATACACACACACACACACACACACACAGACTGTAACAGTTACACATGCACAAAACGGTCCATAAAAGATGCTCCTGCAGAGGAAGACGGAGGAGTCGTGGGCCGGCGTGAGGTTCTGCTTTTCTCTCGGCTATCTGGACGTGCCCCTGCTCCCGGAGGACAGACAACAGAACCGGTGGAGATCATTATCTTCCCTGGCAGAAAAGCAGAGCACATGCAGTACAGAGACACACAATGTCTGCTGGAAGGAATTCGGTACGAATCAGTGGATAAAATGTCAAGTTTCATGATGTGATGATGAAGCAGCCGGCGCGTGAGGAAGAGAGAATGAGGCATGAAGAAACAAACAGGAAGTCTGTACAACGTGATGTTTCTCCCCTCGCTGTGTGACCACACAGCATCTGACGCTCTGCTAGAATTCATGTCTAATTAGTGTTTTCGCTGCTGTTTTATAAAACTCGATGTTAGGACACAGAATGTTCCTGAAAACACATCGTAGCTTCAGTGGAGAAAACAGGACAAGGGTAATGTGCGGTGTGATGCTACCACCACCATGTTTCACAGCAGAGATGGTGTTCTCGAGGTGCTGGGTTTATAACAACTGTAGCACTTTTTTAAATCAAGAATACAAAGTTGTATTTCGGTTCCATCAGATCAGAGAACCGTATTCCACATTGGTGGGACTTCATTCTTTCATCAAGTCCAGTTTTGTTGAGCGTCCAGGCTGGGGGTGTCTCAGATCCTGAGCTGTGGATCTCCAGATCCTTCACAGTTACCCTTCACCTTGGTCTCGGTTGTTTCTAAGGAACTAATACTCTACTTACTCACTGATGTGTAGAGACTAGTTTTATCTAGTCGCTTTTTTTAACTTCCAAACCCTGATTGATTGATTAATGAACTTTAAACCTGGATTTGTTTTGATCACTCGTTGGTGTCCTTCATGACGTTTTGTTGAGGTATTTTCCCTAAAAAAAAAAAGACTCTTCCATGAATAGCTGTACTTATATCAAGATTTTTTACATGGTATATTTTTAAAAGAAATTATCTACATGTTGATGCCTTTGAACAAATCCTGAGACTTTTTATGACAACTGAACTGATTTACAGGTTTGACAGCGATCTTAGGGTTGGGTGTATATTTTTTATTTGTAAACAATTTTGCAAACTATATTCATTTTTTTCTCCTTATTTTTACAGATTCATGACATATAATCAAACGTAACTCCAGTTCTGTTCCAGACTGCACTACTATACACAGTAATGTAAAAAAATCAAAGGGGGTGAATATTTATGCACGTTACTGTATGAGTTCCTGATTTTCTAGTTTTTTCTACAGCAAGTCAATAATGAAAGAAAAAACGGTACAATTATTCAGTAACTGATTGTCTGACAGGGAAATGAAAGTGTTATAAGGAGGTTTAATTCAACGAAATTCATCATGTTTACAATATTACAAAAGAAAGAATGAATGAAAATGAAAAAAGCAGCAGCATAATTCAGTCTGTTCCTGTTTAAACAGGAAAAACACATGCACCACTACCGAAAATAAGTTAGCAAATGTAGCTATGATCCATGCCAGATGGTATTTTATAATATGTGGTGTTTTTTAATGTAGTAACGTTTCAGCATAAAACAAACAAACCAAAAAAACTGGAGTAATAACATCCAATATCACGTCCCAGAAACCCTGAAATGCTTATGTGGCTAATAATTAAGGCATGCCAGCTAGTATGCGATCATGCTAACTAGCCATTCTAGCATGCAAATGTTTTACTAAAGTTTAACCACATTACCATTTGTACGAGATGTTTGTTCGGCTGATTTCAGCGATGCATCTAGCCCAAGTTTAGGCTAAGTGTTGGGACTAGCGTGACGCTTACCTGCACTCTTTGAGAGGCGCAGGCGCGGCTAGATGCTTATTGTACAACGGAGCTGGACAGCAATACTGGTGAAAAGTATCTACAGACCTATGACACAAGGAGAAACATACAGTCAGAAAGTCAACGCGTTTATTTATCTCCACGGAAAAATACGGACAGCGTAGCATCAAATCGGCTACGTCTGGAGAGGAAGTGACTGATGATCAAATGGTGAAATGCTCTCAAAACAACAATAAAAATCATTTTATTCTGTCAGACTGATTTTTAGAATAGAAGCGATTCTTATTCTGCATTCTAACTAAGGTGCAAAACGTCATTTCTCCTTGAGGTCAGAGGTTTTTACAACAACGACTCGATCATATTTATAGTCTAGCATTAAATTTGGACAGTTTTAACTAATTTGCATTGACTCATTTTTGTTGCTGAAGCTGAAGCTGGTTTTTGCACACGTACGTTTACACTGAACAATCTGGTGTCCCGCTGATACATGCATGAATGCAGGTGTGAATGCAGGATTAGTGTCCATGACTGCTGAACAGGTTACTGATGGATGGTAGCTGCAAAATATTTAAAAATAACAACAACTAAGTAGCAAAACAGCACTTTAGTGTCCAGCACAACTTGCGCAGTTACAGAAACGTCCATCATGACGGACCGTTAACCCGTTTTTAACCAGTTTTATTTCTAAAGCACTTTTAACATTGGACATTGTCCCAAAGCAGCTTTACAAAGACATAAAATCCAGACATAATTTATAACTTGTATAAATGTTATCATTAAATGTTATCCCTAACGAGCAAGCTGGAGAAAAAGTCCCTGCCTCCTTCTGAGCTAACTTCAGTGACTAACCTTCAAAGCACGCAGTAAAACACTGAGATTTACACTTATGACTATGAACTGCAGCAATTTATAGAGTTCTGTCCTTGTATAGACCAAAGAAAAACAACATCATTAACAACAACAAAACACTCTCCACAGAGGGTTACAGCAACACTTTTAAACAGGTTAAAACAAACAGATGACAGAGAAAAGCTGCCAAAACTGTTTTTATCCACATATAATTGTGTCTAAGCTATCAAACTAATGTGACATAGCTAATTAAAGTTACATAGAGAAAATCATCTAGCTACTTTAGCTAACTATATAATACACAGATCAGCCATAACATTAACACAGCCTGCCTAATATTGTGTAGGTCCCCCTTGTGCCACCAAAATAGCTCTGACCTGTCGAGACATGGACTCCACAAGACCTGTGAAGGTGTGCTGTTGCATCTGACACCAAGACATCAGCAGCAGATCCTTTAAATCCTGTAAGTTCTGATCTGGGGCCTCCATGGATATGACTTGTTTGTCCAGAACATCCAACTGATGCTCAGTCAGACTGAGATCTGGGAAATCTGGAGGTCAAGTCAACACCTTGAACATTTTGTCATGTTCCTTAAACCGTTCCTCAACAGTTTCTGCAGTGTGTCAGGGAGCGTCATCCTGCTGAAAGAGGCCACTGCCATTAGGGAACACCGTAACCATGAAGGGGTGTAACTTGGTCTGTAACTGTGTTTACTTAAACAGTGTAACTTAAAATTCCCGAATAATTCCTGCCCAAAATCAGCACCAGACACATTATTATTTTTAGCATGTACAGACAAAGACACGTTGCTAATATACTTGAGAATCCTCTTGGCTCCGTTCGGCGCTCTGTAGGACGCTGTGTGGTGAAGCAGACGAGGCCTTTAACCCTGACGCTGATGCTTACAGTCACCTTTAGACAGTCATATGATTTTCCAGCCCGAGGCGTTGGAGCCTCTGTTAAACACTCACACGTCTGTTTTTAGACACAAAGCCGTTCAGCACAAAACAGATGGCTGAGTTTTTTCATGTGTTATGCAATGGGAGGTGTAAAGACAAGAAATAAATGTACTAATAGAAAGAGAATTGAGGAGGAAGATTAGAAGACAGTTCTCGTTATATTATGTGTCTGTAATAAAGAGAAGCTTTGTATGGATTTTTAGATTATTAAAAAAATACAGACAGATTTATTCAAAGATGTTAATAAAAGAGTTGATGACGCAGAGGTTAAAAGCAGAGAGAAAAAAGGCAAATGGAAATGCAACGTCCAAGCTGTGAAAGAGAATTTCAGGCCTGCCATCTTTTATTCGATCTCTGTCAGCTCCATGAGGTGAAAAACACACCATGACCTTCAACACCATGAGCCATGGGCACTCCATCCTCTCTTCAGTTCTCTCAAAAGCAGCAGTCTGACGCTCCGCCCTCAGTTTACACACAACTTCACACCTATTAGTCTGTTTACTGACTCTGAATCAGAGTTCAATTGTTTCTCTCGGTTCATTCGATTCATTTCCTTTGATTCATAAACATTTCATCAGTGAGAAGCTCCAGATCACATGGCATTTCTACAGCACTACAGCTCTGTGCTTTGGCTCAGTAACCCAAATAAACAAATGGTTTATACCACATGGCATGTTTGATTCACTTCCTGCATGTGAGTCGATTCTGAGTCGATTCACTTTCTTGCTGCCAGTGTTCACTTGAACAGCTCACTCAGATTCTCTCAGACCCGAGCGTGATCACCTGAAGAACCACAACGAGGATCTTACACACCTCAGATTTAATGCGAGTCTTGTGATTTTGCGAAGAGCATGGCATGTACTAGCTCTCAAAACTCCGGATTAAAGAGACTTGAGGAAAAAAACACAAATGGTTTTTGATAAATGATGTGAAAATAAACTTTTTCTAAAACAGAAATAATGAGTATCGTAATAATCCTGAGCTGAAGGGATTCCACACGTACCTCCAGCCATGCAAGAGTTTCCTCAGGGGTTGGGTTTAGGACCTGACACCTTTTTATATTTTTATTAGAGCTGTCAAGTGATTATTTTTTTTATTGTGGTTTTAACGCACATTGTGATTTGTGTTGTACGTGCAGGTCGGCATCGTAGGACCACTGAAAATATTGTTGCCGTTTATCACTGATCTATTTTAAGAGAAACGATTGTTGAATGTTGCATCATTATTCACTCGACTTTATTTGATAAAAGTGAAGTATTAAAGATGATTGACATCTTTTCATTTTTTTATTTAAAGTGAACTGTACAGTGTGTAGGGAGCGAGGGAATATGGGTATATCACTTCACCAGAAGTTCTGTTGTGCTGCTGCTACGTGATTGGCTGATTTGATTTTACCTCAGAGACCCGCCCCCACAATGGAAGGGGAGGAGTTTGTGTATGTGTTATGTGGATCCGTCGCCTTTGTCGTCTCCGTCGCTCATTAAACTGATACAAAAATATAGCAACCCAAAAAGAGCTACAACTTCTTCGTCCTCCATTGTTCCTTAAATCTTTAGTAATGTTTCTGACAGATAACGAGCTCAGAGATCCTAACATTCAGCACTGTGTTCACTGACGGCACCACTGGTCTGTGTAATGTAACTAATTTTTTATCTGCGTTAAAATTTTTAGTAGAGTTAATTTTTTTAATTAACACATTAACACATTAATCTGACAGCACTAGTTTTTATGTTACGCATTTAATAATGCCACACTTTCATCCTTATTTGTGTTTCTAAGATTAATAAAGATGTAAGAGTCACATTAACATTAACTGGCCACCCACTGAAACACTAAGCTACACTTCCAGTTACATTTATTTGCTTTATTTTTTATCAGGATCGTTTCTCATTATAAGACCAGATTCACACGAACACATTGCTGCGTCTAGCAAGCTGTCTACTTTGTGGCTAGTTTGCATGCTAACGGGCTAATTGGCTGTCAGATGCTTCACAAATCAACTCAGACATATTTTTTTTGTTACAATAACTGTGTTATCAGATTGTACAGCATCTGTTTCATCTAACTGTTTCAAATCTAGCTGAAAAAAGCCAAACAAATTACATTTATATACAAACACAGCCGTATACAGGGACGGTCCGCCATCTTGGGTTACGGTAGTTTTATTAAGTTGAAGGGTTTCTTTAGATATTTGCATAAAAGAGACTAGCTCCTACACTGAAATATTTACATAAACACTATTTGATTGGTTGGCTGCTGCACTGGAATGTGATTTGATTGGCTGGTTCCTATACTATATTAATGTTCATTGCCATATCAGCTACTACAGTTACAATCATGACATACTGTGGGTATTTTCTAAAGCTTCATTTACAGAAATAAGATGCTGTCTGTTTGGGTTTTGCTGCCCCTTGAAAAGTTTAACTGTAATCAGAGAAGTAACAGACACATGATTCAGTTCAGTCTGATGCTCTAAAGAATAAGTCTGGAAATCTGGGTGTGGTCAAAGCTAGAACCAACTAAAGGAGATTATCTCCAGTCATGTTAATAATAATAATAATAATAATAATAATAATAATAATAATAATAATAATAATAATGCTGTTTTTTTCCTCATCCAAGATAATGAGGTATTAATTCTGCTGGTGTATAATGAATAGGAGTGGTGTGGGTGAGGATGAGTAAGCTGTAGCTCAGGGCTCTGAAACGTTCTGTTTCTTTTCAAAACTTCACACCATGACGCCTTTTACCAGCCATGTAAGGATTTTACTCAAAATTCATCACTCAGAAATCACAAACACAAACCGGTAAATCTATAATATAATAATAAACATATACAGAAAGGATCAAGACATCACATACATCACAGACAGGCTGATATTACACATATAATAATATAATAATAAGAAGAAGAAGAAGAAGAAGTGGTGTATTTGCACAGATCAGGAGTGGTGGTGGGGTGTAAAGATATTTGGTGAGAAGCAGACACACACACACACACACACACACACACACACACACACACACACACACACACACAGTTTAGCACAACAATCTAATAGTAAAAAGCTGGACGATCTGATTATAACATCAATATTATGATCTGACAAAACGTTTAAGGTGATATCATCACTACTATTATAACATTCACCCAAATCCACGTCCTGGAGCAGGTCCACTCGTAACTCTGAGACAGATGATTATTTACAAATCATTTCTTTACTGTAAACTACAAACACATTCCAGTGAGAGCTAAGAATTGTTTGAACTTTTGTAAGTTTCTTTCTTTTTCTTTAAAGTGAGACATGTTAGTTCTCTACGGTCACATGCAGAGTTCCCGAAGAAAATGTTGCTTTAAAATGCTGCTAAAAAGGTCTTGTGGAAACAGACATGAGCAGGTGTGCACCAGACCTGAGACTGTTAATAAGATGAAAAGTTCTCTGCTTCCAGGACAGAAAATTAAATTAAAAACAGAAACTATGGTGTGCACATGTTAAGTTCCATGTACATGAAATGTTTTTATTAATATGTCATATTTGGTAAAGTAAAGATCCAGTTTGGAGCTCCAGAAGATCCTAAATTTATTTTAAACATTGTACCTTTTTAAAATTTCTACTTCATGTTAAAATTAATTATAGTTTAACCCCATTACTTTTAAATTATTGTTAACATTCATCTTCTGTTCAGGTTTAGGACAGTTATAATGTCATTCTTCTTACATCTACAAGAAATGTGTGACACTGTACAAACACTGTACTAACCAACACCGCTGTAAAACCAACACCGCTGTAAAACCAACACCGCTGTAAAATCAACACTGTACTAACCAACACCGCTGTAAAA
>JAOVVH010000024.1:411700-421748 GCA_028566435.1 Scorpiodoras heckelii
ATGCAGAAATATAAAGAATTCCAAAGGGTACACAAACTTTAGAAGCTTTAGAAGCTACACTGACAGACAGAGGGAAGAAGAAAGAAAAATAACCCCAATGCTCCTTTCTCACTAATTTACATAATAAAAGTTGGCCGATGGCCCTCAAATTGTTGGCTAGTGGGAGGGGTGATGTCCTCAGGATCCTGAAATTTCAGTCAAGCTAGTGTTAAATATCTGTATATCACTGCTTTGTGTTTGTAGTTATGACCATGATTTATAGTCCTTATTAACCTTTTAACAAGTGTCTTGTTTGTTCATAGACCACAGAAGAATAAATCAAAAATCACAGAGAAGAGTCATTTGGAGGCCATATTCAAGGTGTGTGTGTGTGTGTGTGTGTGTGTGTGTGTGTGTGTGTGTGCCTGTGTGTGTAACTTTTACTAATCCCACCATTTTAATTAAGATCTCTATCTGTCTGCTGCCAGAGATGTGAGTAATCATTACACCTATTCCAGTGACATGAGTGTATTGTATTTTCCTCAGTGGGTTCAAACTATAATAGGTGCAGGGCAGAGGCAGGATGAGAAGAATGCCAAGTAGAGCTGTAGCGCTGAGTAGAATAGCACCAGAGGTTTGCTGATGGTGGTTTGATAGCTAAACAGAAGCCAGACCAGACAGAGACAGGTGTGCACAGAGAAAGGAAAACGTTATTAAAGGGTAAATCCACAAGCTGCATTTACATTTACATTTATGGCATTTAGCAGACACTCTTATCCAGAGCGACTTACAAAAGTGCTTAGTCATAAACTTGGAATATCCAAAGCTAAATCTGGTAGACCTGAATTCAGGCTACTTTGAGCTATGATAATGCTAGAAAGTAATCATATACTGCCTAATAATATTACAAGCAAGATAAGTCCTATAACTCAAATTCCACAAAACCAGTGAAGATTATACATAGCCAATACAATGGCTGCTGTAGGTGCAGTAAAGATTTTAGTTAGTGCCCATTTATGTGCTCTTGAAAGAGGTGTTTCTTCAGTTAGCGTTTGAAGGCAGCAAGTAACTTGGCTGTTAAGACACTCAGGGGGAGTTCATTCCACCACTTTGGTGCCAGAACAGAGAAAAGTTTGGATTCTTGCCTTCCATGTATCCTGTATGACGGTGGGTCAAGTCGAGCCATACTTGAGGCATGAAGGGCTCTAGGTACACATAGGGCTTTGACTATTGCCATCAGGTAGGGAGGGGCTGGACCATTTTTGGCTTTGTAGGCCAGCATCAGGGTTTTATTTCTGATGCCAGTGAAGGGTGTGCAGCAATGAGTGACATGGCTGAACTTGCAGCTGTCCGAGTCAGAGTCATATATAGACCCCAAATGGTAGCTAGAAGAAGCCATCTTAAACAGAAATAAAAGTGAACTATCTACCCATCCATCCATTTTCTTCAGCTTATCCGGGACCGGGTCACAGGTGCAGAACTCTGAGCAGGGACACCAAGACTTCCCTCTCCCCGGACACTTCCTCCAGCTCTTCCAGGAGAATCCCAAGGCACACCCTATCTCTAAAGGAGCGCCCCGCCACCCTACTCAGGAAAATCATTTCGGCCACTTGTATCTGGGATCTTGTTCTTTCGGTCATGAACTAATTTCATGACCATAGGTGAGGGTAGGAACGTAGATTGACTGGTAAATCAAGAGCTTCGCCTTTCGGCTTTCTCCCTCTTCACCACAACAGACTGATACAGCAACTACATTACTGGAGCTGCTGCACGGATCCAATGGTCAATCTCATGCTCCATCCTCCCCTCACTCATGAACAAGACCCCAAGATACTTAAGCTCCTCCACTTGAGGCAGGAATTCTCCCCCGACCTGGAGGGGGCAAATCACCTTTTTCCGGTCAAGAACCATGGCCTCGGACTTGGATTTGCTAATTTTCATCCCAGGTGCTTCAAACTCAGCTGTGAACCTCCCCAGTGCATGTTGAAGGTCCCCGCCCAAAGAAGCCAACAAGACAACATCATCCACAAAAAGCAAAGATGAAATCCATTGGATCCCAAACTAGATCCCCTCCAGCCCCCTGCTGTGCTTACAAATGCTGTCCATAAAAATAATGAACAGAACCGGTGACAAAGGGCAGCCCTGCCGGAGTCCAAAATGCACTGGGAACAAGGCAGACTTTCTGCTGGCAATGTGAACCAAGCTCCTGCTCTGGTTGTACAGGGACTGTACCACCCTCAACAGAGGGCCTCTAATCCCATACTCCTGAAGCACCTCCCACAGGATACCATGAGGGACATGGTTGAATGCCTTCTCCAAGTCCACAAAACACATGTAGACTGGTTGGGCAAACTCCCATTAACCCTCAAGTACCTAGTGGAAAGTATAGAGCTGGTCCAAATGTTTCGCGGCCAGGATGAAACCGCATTGTTCCTCCTGAATCTGAGGATTGACTATGGGCCAAATTCCCCTCTCCAGTACCCTGGCATAGACATTCCCAGGGAAGCTGAAGAATGTGATCCCTCGATAGTTGGAACACCTCCCCCAGTCCCTCTTCTTTAAGAGAGGGACCACCACTACTGTCTGTCAGTCCAGAGACATTGTCCAATACTGCGATACTGCAGAGGGGTGTCAGCCAGGACAGCCCTACAACATGCAGAGACTTGAGGTACTCAGGGAGGATCTCATCCTCTCCTAGTGCCTTGCTTTCAGCTTGGGTAATGGGTGAGTCAACCTCTGGGTAACCAGCCTCTGCCTCCTCTATGGAAGGCATGACAGTGGGATTGAGGAGATCCTCAAAGTATTCCTTCCACCGTCCAACAATATTCCCAGTTGAGGTCAACAGCTCCCCACCTCCATTGTAAACAGTGTTGGCAGAAAACTGCTTTCCCCTTCTGAGGCACCAAACAGTTTTCCAGAATTTGTTTGAGGCTGACCAGTAGTCCTCCTCCATGGCCTCCCCGAACTCCTGCCAGACCCGAGTTTTTGCTTCCACAACTGCCTGAGTCACAGTATGCTTGGCCTGTCGGTACCTGTCAACTACCTCAGAAGTCCTATGAGTCAACCAGGACTCCTTCTTCAGCTTCACAGCATCTCTTACTTCTGTGTCCACCATCAAGTTTGAGGGTTGCCACCACGACAGGCACCGGAGACCTTACAGCCACAGCTCT
This sequence comes from Scorpiodoras heckelii, assembly GCA_028566435.1. Taxonomy (NCBI): domain Eukaryota; kingdom Metazoa; phylum Chordata; class Actinopteri; order Siluriformes; family Doradidae; genus Scorpiodoras; species Scorpiodoras heckelii. Next base: position 414,850 of record JAOVVH010000024.1, read on the forward strand.
GAATGGCTGCATCAACAATTGAGGTAGAGAACATGGTCCATTCAGACTCAATGTCCCCAGCCTCCCTTGGGAGCTGGTCGAAGCTCTCTTGGAGGTGGGAGTTGAGGACCTCTCTGACAGTGGGTTCTGCCAGACGTTCCCAGCAGACCCTCACAGCATGCTTGGGTCTGCCCAGTCTGTCCAGCTTTCTCCTCTGCCAGTGGATTCAGCTCACCACCAGGTGGTGATCAGTTGACAGCTCAGCCCCTCTCTTCACCTGAGTGTCCAAAACATATGCCTGTAGGTCAACTACAAAATCGCTCATTGACCTCTGGCCTAGGTTATTCTGGTGCCACGTGCACTGATGGACACCCTTATGCTTGAACATGGTGTTTGTTATGGACAAACTGTGACTAGCACAGAAGTCCAATAAAAATACACCACTCAGGTTCAGATCGGGAAAGCTGTTCCTTCCAATCACACCCCTCCAGGTAACAATGTCACTGCCCACATGAGCATTGAAGTCTCCCAGCAAGAAGGCTGGGTACCCGTAGGCCAAAACAACAGTGAGAGACCTATCCCCAACCCGAAGTCGCAGGCAACTGCAGAGTAGAAGAGGGTCCAGACTCTCTCAAGGAGTTGGGTTCCAGAGCCCAGACTGTGTGTGGAGGTGAGCCCGACTATCTCTTGCCGGTACTGCTCAACCTCGCCCACAAGCTTAGGTTTCCCTTCCCCCAGCGCGGTCACATTCCGTGTCCCCATGGCCAGGGTTGTTGTCCAGGGATTGGGTTGTTGGGGCTCCTGCCCATAATTGCTACCCAAATAGTATAGCACTGGCCCCTTCTGAACCTTCCTTTGTGTGGTGGGCTCCTTCGGACTGTGCTCGGCCAGGTCCTGTACGCAGAGACCTGGAGAACAGGTGCTCACCTGTGAGCCCTGACTTCAGGCCTGGCTCCAGAGTGGGGCCCTGGTGATGCAAATCCGGGTGGTGTGAACAGCCTTGGTCTGAACTAAAACTGAACTAAAAAGAGAAATCAAAACCTAGCAGCATGGGAGCTGCAAAGTAAAAGGCAAAGCATAAACCAAGCAAAAAAAACAATAAACAGAAGCTCACTAGCAAACGGCAGAACAGACAGAGTGAGCAGAAACAAACACAGAAAACAAAACAGGATCCAAAACAAGAAAGTAGCCCTTGTAAACAGAATTCATTACCAAACAGAAGTTGTTACCAAACAGAAGCTGTAGCAAAAATGGAAGCCATGACAAAACAGGAGCCATACAATCCAATGATTAGCCAATTAACAAACTAGAATGAGGGGTTTATATAGGCAACCAGGAAGTCATTGGGGATTAGACACAAGTGCATCCAATCACAGTCAGTTAATAGGTTACACAGTCTTAAAGAGACAGTGTCCCAATAAGCTGGTGCCAGGAACAGAATGGGATACCAGGTGTTCGCTCACCGTGCATATACACAGAGTCCATGACACAAACACACAGAAATGCTCAATGACACTATTCCCTTTTTTTTTACTTGTATGTGCCCTCAGCTGAAACCTGTTTGTCTGGATGCCACCTATTGAATAGGTCTGGAATACACTACTTAATATCACAAAACTGGATTTGGGGAAAAAAAACTTTTTATTTATTACATCTGCTTGTACACTGTAAACCCTGATGTTGTCTTCACTAAAACAAATGCGTAATCATTGGTAAGCTTTACTTGAATTTTTAGATTTTATTACCAGTACTCAAAAATCAAAGTTGTTTTCATGTTGTTTGCTGTAAATGTTAAAATTAATTATGTTTTTGAGTTATAAATACACCAAATAAGTTTTACGATTTATCTAACACGTGATGCGTTATCATTGCCCTGAGTGGTCACACTAAACTTTGGCACTGACATCCCCTTTGACAACAAGGAGAATGTGCTGAGATACTGCTTAAGAAAGGTAGTAAGTTATTTTAACTTTTAATTTGGCTTTGCCCAATGCCTCTGAATGTCTATCATGCAAGTCAGTCACATTTGCAGCCCTATAAACACCAAAAATTTGTATCTTGAAATACAAAGACAAGCATGATATGTTCCTCTGTTAGACGGTGAGCATAAGGCAAAACCTGGTTGTCCAGCAGCTCAATATGGATATTGTGGTTTACATTTACTCTCACCTCTACCAAAATACCAAAGGATCCATTTCTGCATAATTACAACACCCCAGAATAGAGCCGAACGGGACCCGACGGGTTGGGTTGGGTTCAGGCTTAATTTCTGTCATTTTACACGGGCTTGGGCCAGGCTTGAATTGAATCACCATTGAATCAATGTCAGGGTCAAGATTGATTCACCACTAAATTAGGTTTCGTTTTTGAAAAGTGAAACCACTTTGATACCGCGACATTGTTTCAACGTCTTGATTTTCAACACAAGATGCAAAGATGGATGCCGAGGAGGTGAAACGGAGGCTAGATTCTGGCGATTACATTTTGGTTGCACCATCAGCGCAAGTAAAGTCTGAGCTGTGGAAAAGTTTTGACCATGTCCGTAATGAGAATGTTGAGCCAATGACATCTGAATAGCCTAATGTCGGGCTGTAAATGGGTTCATGCTTTTAAAATGGTGTACTTTTCTGGTTCGGCCGGGCTCAGGTCGAATTCTGTTGGGCTCGGGTTGGGTCGGGCTTGACTTTTCAGGCCCGATTACAGCTCTACCCCAGAACATCACAGACCCTCCTCCAGCCTGAACCGCATCTTACATGGAGTCCTTATTGAAGGCTTTCTGAGGTCTATACTGTAAAAGTAGCACAAAATAAAAATTCAGCTGTTAAATGCAATTATGTATATGTGAATTAACTGCTATCAAAAAATTCATGATTGTGACAGGCCTACTTTTTTCTTTTCCCTTTTTATACATTCCTCCACCTTTTTTATGTTTCTCCATCACTGTAATGATCCCACACGTGCAAGCGGAGTTAAGTGCACTGAGTTTATTGTGAAGCAGATGGCGACAAAAACAAACAGTCCAAAAAAACCAAGCACAGAGCGTGGAAACAAAACAATACAATATTCCAAACGGGTAGGCAGGGGAGAAACACAACAAAACGGGTCCAAGAACGCTCAGAAGATCCTTTAACGAGTGCAGGTCAGGCAGGGAAGCAAAACCACGCTCTGGCTGGAAAACAGGACAAAAAGAAAACATGGAGTGAGAGAATGGAAGGACAAAATGGGAGTATGTACAAGGCACGCTATTTAAAAAATATACACGCGAAAGATACTTAGCTTAATAATAAAGTCGGCAGAAAGAACGACGTGAAGAGCGAGACTTCAGAGTTGATCCGCGCTGGGCTTAGCTCTGACTTCTCTTTTTATTGAGCTCAACGTGGTTCTTGGGCTGATTACGGTCATGGGTGTCAGGTGCGTGTTTGTTGACTTCCGGGTTCACGAGTTGTAGTTTCCCATTGTAGTTCCTCCTCAGAGTGCCTCTGGCACCCTCTTGTGGTGGAGTATGTGACAATCACAATCATATACAGCTTGTTTGTACTTCATATTTGGTGATACAAGCATTGTTTCATTCAGTTGTTCAAAAAAGCTGATTAGAAAAATCTTTCCTTTTTTCCCTGTTACTTGATCAGTGTTAATTTATGTTAATAATAATGTCACTTGAAGGAATTTAATTACTGTTAACCAGCTTGCTTGATGTACAGGACTTTTGTTGTATGTAAGAGGTTTTAATCTCAATGAGTCTTTTCCTGGTTAAATAAAGGATACTACTATGTGTACTTGTCACCAAAAATGTCTCTCCTGCTCTGTCTCTTATTTTGAGACATAAGCACTGTTTGTGTGTTTGTTTGTTTTTTGTTTTTTAAAATCAAAAGTACTGATTTGAAGAGACTGAATCTTTTAGTTCATCATTGTTTCAGATGTTGTGAATGTGATTGGGAAGAATGTTTGACATTAAGTTTGAAGTGTTCCCTGATGCCAAAGCATTATCAGCATATTGATAATAAACAAGTTTATATAATGAAATGTTGTTAATGATGTTCATTTACAATAATTTACAGCAAAATATTAAATATTGAAACTTTTACAAGCCCATTAGTAAAGTATTAAAAACTTGAAATATTAATTATCAGTAGTTGATTGTACTTAATTTTTCAAGTTCATTATAATTCTTAGGTTTAGTGTCAACTTATTAAGTAAAAGCAACTGTGAATTTCACTTTACTTACATAATTAATTTCACTGAGTGAAGAGACCATGTCTATGTAACTCAATTATCTTAGTTTTGAGAGATGCCATAAATTTTTTGAGTTAACGAGTTACCTCTATTTTTTTTGAGTAGATTGAACTTATAAGGGTTAACAGTGTAGCAGCTTACAGAGCCCCTAAGGGGTCATGGTTGAAGAAAAGGCAAATATTTTGCATTCCCACACAATAAATATTGCATTCCCTCACAAATATTTTGCATTCCCATGCAAAAAAAGCATGTTTTTCATTCACCACTGTTCAGTGACCTAGAAGCAACGCATGTATGACATCATGTTAAATGATTTGCCTATTTCAATTTGAATTCATCCTGTCTCTGCACTACTGAAATGTGTCATGCCCACAGTAACTGGGAAAGTGCACTATAAGGGAAATATAACAGTTGACAATACATTGTTAGTACATTAAATGATTTTTTTAAGTTTTAAAACAATATTAGTCTACTTTACGGTCGTGCCCTTTATCTCTGCATACAGAAAGGTTCAGATCTCTGTATTATTATTGATTTCAGGACTGTGACAGCTAAAAGCAATAATAGTACAAAAATCTGAACCTTTATGTAGACTAATATTGTTTTTGAATCAAAGTGCAGAGACAGGATGTGTATCAAAAGAATTCAAATTGAAAAAGGCAAATCATTTAACATGATGTCACATATACACTCCTTCTGTGTCACTGATAAGTGGCTAATGAAAAATGCTTTTGTTTCTTGAGGGAATGCAAAACATTTGCAAGGGAACTCAATGTCATTGCCTTTTTTTCAACCATGACCTCTTAGGGGCTCCATAGAAGCTTTATGAATAATCACATAAAAATGTAGTTTTATAATTAATAACAAACACATACTCATCCGACATTATTGTATTTTTGTACGTTTTTGTTACAAGCCGCCCAGGGACATTGGACCCAGGTGCGGCGCACCAGCCCAATATATGGCGGCATGTGAGTGGCCGGGGTTCACACGAGTTGATTAGAGCCCCTTAAAAGAAAAACTCAAATAAAAATAAATAAATAACATGAATGAAGATGGGTGGTGGAATGTGTGAATCCCCTTGCCTATCTGAGTGTAATGGGGGAAGGGCTGCCAGAGCGTTCCTATAAATGAGTCGAGCCGAGTGGCTGCTGACAATAGATGGGGAATCCCGGAAGAAGAATTAACAGACACAGGGCGCAGGCTCGCAGGCTCGCGGGCTCGCGAAGGGAAGCCTCACAGCTTTTCCCACTTACTTCTCTAGGGGGTGGGGAAAACGCGGCCCCAGTAGGCGAGGTTGCCGCAGAGGGGCACCCAGGTGACTGACGTAACTTCCAGAGATCCCCCCGGAACGCCAGCATATGTTTCGCTGATGTATATACAGAAATCTGGGTGGAGTCGAGGTGATGTGAACGGAGCAAAGGACAAACAAACCAGGAAATAAACAAAAGAAAAAAATGAAAAAAAAGAGACTAAAATCAAGGAATGAAAAGTGAAAATGAAAGCAAAACAAAACGTAAAACAATAATTTCACCCTTTTAAATAATAAAACCACTTGCTTGGGGCTTGATGGTGCTTGTGTGTTTTTTATAATATTTGGGGATCCCCTATCTCTCCGTACCTCCATCACAAGCACATGACGCCGATCGCCCTGACCGACCAGCCGGAAGTGAGGCACGGAGCCAGACAGTGGAGGACCGCATGCCTTCCCGCAGGGTGCAGAGAGGCCGTGTAAACAGTCAGGGACCAATGCCACCTTTCCCTATAAGACGGGGAAAAGGCAGCAAGAGAATGGCCAGACTGAGGCAGCCCCCAGCACCTGGGCATTAAACCATGCCCAGGAAAGGTCCTTATTCAGGCCTGAGGAGCTGCCTCAGACCTTAGATCCCATAAGTGCACGCCTGCCATAACATTCAGGGTGGTGTGCACGTGAGTGGATCTGAGGAGGCTCATTCTCTTAAAGATGGGGATAGTGGCAGGAGGAATTTCACGCCCAGGGCTAAGCCCAAGTGCCTAATGAAAAGAGGCTAGCCCTGACAAAATTACCTCCCGCCACCAAGATGGTGGTACCCCATGAACTCTCCCTGACAGAGTGCGCAGAATGCATGAAAAACTAAAGGTTGTGACGGTGAGACCTGGTTGAGCCCTGTATTATATAGCAAGCAGACCAACCCTAATAGCCCCTGATTGCCGCTAGGCCTGATGGGAATAGTAGTCCCCAAGAGGCGCCATTACTGGCTCTCTGGGTACACCTAGGGGCAAGTGAAGATATGACCCATCTCCCTCTGGAGAAACAGAGGGAGAGGGCCCGCCTCCTGAAGTCACCACAACATACCTATCGGGTGACACTCAGGGGTGAACAGTTGACTAGATCGACTCCCCCTGGTGGTCAAAGGGGGAGTCGACCACCCCCTAACAGTTTTTCTTTCTGTTTCAAATCAGGATCTGGAGCACAAAGCCATCATTCTGTTAAAGAATGAGCTGAAGAGATTTGAGAAGCTACTGAGTCCAGATGACCCAGCATGCTCTGTGAGGGAGGTGGAGGATGAGGAGGATCATAGCAGTGTCAGTGAGGGAGTGCTGAAAATCACACTGCACATCCTGAAGAAGATGAAGCACACAGATCTCGCTAACACACTGCAGAACAGTAAGAGCTCATGGGATTATTCCATCACTTTAACTTTAGA
>JAOVVH010000024.1:888454-899081 GCA_028566435.1 Scorpiodoras heckelii
GGACACTTCAGCCGAGTCCTGTCGGCCACGGGAATCGAACCAGGGACCTTCCGATCACGGGGCAGACACCCTAACCACAAGACCATGACTTCTATGTTAACTTCTATGTTAATAGAAGTTAAAAAGTGTCCACATTTAGAATGACTGCAGAAATACAGAGTTAGGGGCAGAGACGGGGACGGGGTTAAGAGTGAAGATGGGGCAGAGTTAGAAGCAGAGTTCCTGGTCATATCTTTGCTTAACATTTCCTGAATTTGTGGTCGTTTTTCTTTACTAAAGGCGGTTCAACGTGGAGACCTGTACTCATCTAGGGGATATCACATGGTCACGTGGGCACTAACCTACTGCAAAACATTATGGGTTCTCATGAGGGCACTGCTTATTCATAACTTTTTTAATAAAAAGCCAGAAAAAAAACCACAATTTTGCAGGTTTTGAAGAATTGTGCTATAGAAATACATAGAGGAAAAGTAGGGGGCACAAACATTTGCACTCAAGCGTACAGGCTGTACTACTGTATTATAGTCTGAGTAAGATCTGGCCCATGTCCACAATCAAAGATTTAGTTTTAGGTTTCAATAAAATGTAAATAAATAAATAAATAAATAACCCAAATATTTAAACATTCGATTTAATTAAAAAATTGTTGGTGTTTTTTCTTTGTAAGAGAATTTAAAACTTTACTTTCTAAACTTTAGTGTTTGTAAAAGTTTTTTTGCTAATCATCATCCATGGCCACTGGAATGTTTACAAAATTAAATGAAAATATTTAAAGACTTAAATGCAGGTTTATGACTTCAAGTGAAATCAAAAGGTTAAATTCTTGAATCAATCATACAATTATTCTTTGATGAGTTTTTTTAAGAAAAATGAAAAATAACTTTACTATTTGACCTGTTTTTCTCAGTTTCTCTTTTTGTTTGTTTGTTTGTTTGTTTGTTTGTTTGTTTGTTTTTGTAAATCATCATCAAGCACACTGGAATGTTTTTAAAGAAAATGAAAACATTAAAAATTTTAAATACAAGTTTAGGAATTCATAGCGAAAGCTCAAATTCTCAAATCTCAATAATATATAATTCACTTCTGCACAATGTTTTCACCAGATTTTGTTCCAGGTGTGTAGTAAATCCTGTAAGATGATGATTTAATCAAATACAGACACCAAATTTAGACTAAATTCTTGAATCAGTCAAGACTCCGAAGCTGAACAAATCCATAAATCACTGACAGCAGCTGTTAAATTAGCAGTAAACGTTCCTTCTGCTCAGGGTCCCAGTCGTGAGCTCGGAATTCTGCAGCAGGAATAAGACACACATGGAGTCTCATTTCACCGCCATCTTTACATATCACAACCAACAATCCTCTCGGGCAAATTCCTCTCTCTCTCTCTCTCTCTCGCTCTGTCTGTCTTTAAGGCTCTCTCTCTCTTTCGCTCTCTCTGTCTTTAAGGCCAGGGTTCAAAGACACGCCTAATTTCTCAGAGGAAATGTTTGTGGTTAAGGAAATTAAACTGAATCGTTTGACTTTGACAGAGGTGCCGAGTGTGTAATTCAGCTCCAGCTATTCCTGGTGTATGATGTGTTTCATATCACATGTGATTACAGGCTGTAACATGTACGTTAGTGTGTATAAAATATTTTTACCTCCAAAAGAATGTCAAACAGGACTGTGTGTGTTTCTCTGCTCAACTCAGCAGTTATATAATAACAATATATCTATAAATACACACCATCAGTATAACAATAATACTGCACACCACACACCACAGCAGTGCTGCTGAATTCTGGACTCTGATTGGTCAGAAGGTGTTAATTAATTTTCTTTGACAGCGGTGTAGCTGCCAATCACAGGTTTATATCATTGTGCTCGTTCTAATACAAATAAAGTTTGTAATTATTGAGATTTTCTGTAAGAAGATATTTATTGCTTAACATTTATGAAAGGAGTCTCCAGTGTCAGCACTTTGTAACAGTCACAAAAGCATAAAGTTACAAAAGACTATGAGCTGCATATTTGTTTTGTATTATTAATTTCAAGAGAGAGAAAGAAGATAGACCTATTTTTTATTTCTTCTGTTTTAATTCCGACCAAAACCTAAGAAACAGTCTTTTAAAATTTGAGCAACAGGCAACATAAACCCCACAAATGGAAGCTTTTGTTCTTGTAAAAAGTTTCTGGGTGCCTGAACTTTTGGTAGTTAACTCTGTTAAATAAAAGGCACACCAAAATAATGACAGGTGTGATTTTTAAAGCAGCAATATGTAATGCTGAGCGCCCTCTTTCTGTTTCAGATTTCCCAAACAGACTCCACCTCATAGCCGTGTAAATAAGTGGCCTTTTAGGGAAAAAGAGGCGGGGCTGATTGTCTCAGCTGGGGGTGGAGCTTATTGCAAGGACAGAAAAATGTCAATAGAGGCTTGAATTAAGGAAAAGAAGCAAATGCAGAGCACATGGTAATGTTTTGTGGCTTTGGGGGTGGGGCCAAGTGTCACGCTGCAGACAATGTAGTGGGTGGGGCTAGATATTATAAAGAACACATTATAATATTTATTTAATCTTTGACATTTTTTTCTTGAAATGATATGATTATTATGGTTCTAGAAACAATTTTTCATTTCATTTCATTTAAGCAAAATAAGTCTAAATAAGTCCTCGTTGGCTCATTGATGAAGGCTGATTATGGCCTTCTGTCTAAAAAAAAGGACATTAAATTATGAAGCTCATGAAACTCATTAGTTTTGCATCTGTAACTCATAGAACTTCTCTTTTTATTTCAGCTCCACCCTCTCTGTTCTTTGCAGTGATACAATTGGCCCCGCCCACTTAACATGTTACACGTGAGATGCAAAATCGGTAATTTGTAATCGTTGCGTGAAAGTTGTCCATAAGTGCATAAATTGCAAATTGTAATCATATCATGAATATTTTCAAGCATTTGAATTTGTAGCTGTAACATACTTGTGATAACTTAATTAACCAAATTTGCGATTTTAAAAGTGATCATTTACATACGAGCTCTTCCATGAGAAAAAAACTGTTTGCCGAGTAACAAAAGTAACAAACAAACTAAAATGTTCATGCAATGTGCAGAAACTCAATTCCTTGACAAATGTAGGTATTTTATGAACAGGTAAACTTCATTAAGTGACTATTTGTGAGTTTATAACTTTAATAATTCAGTATAGTTTTAATTAAAAGTTTTATGCATTTTAAGAGAGCTAATAACAACATAATCAGTGTTTTGACATTGATAATAATAATAATAATAATAATAATAATAATAATAATAATAATAATAATAATAATAAACACTTTAAATCATGGACTAGGTGTGAATTGTGAATGTCGGGAGCGTAAGAGACGTAAAAGTCCAGCATTAGACGACGTTAGCTGTGATGAAGATGTAGATGCGGGCGAGGAAGGTGGTGAAGGTGCCTTGCCTCCACAGCTTCATCTCCACGTCGAGCAGGTAGTCACGTGGCTGCGGGAGCTGGCGCTGCAGGTAGATGGCACCAGTGTATGCGTTCAGCTTCCTGGGGCTGAAGTAGCCGTCCTCGTTGCCCCTGCTGATGTTGATGATGACGTTGTCACCGGAGTAGGCGGGAGACGGACCCATTCGGAAGATGAGTGCCGGGACGATGATGTTAGTCTGGAAGGTGAGCTGGTAGTACGTGATTCTCAATGGAGAGTTCTGGCACTCCATGAAGTTCAGGCAGCTGATTCGCTCACAGCGTCTTCCAGAAAGAAAGCACAGAATATTTTACTTTGATTTCATCACATAACACTGGCATTAGCTAGTCACTGTAGCTAGCTAACCTTTTTCATTGTAAATATTGTAAAAAGCATAAAGAATTGCACTAGAAACTACAGCCCATAGAATATGTTTAATTTTTAAAATATGCATGCTGCTGAACAAACCACATTTATGCTGTATTTGGATAAAATAGATAGTAAATAAGGAAAATACCTAAAATACTGTTTTCATGTCTGTAAAATCAGCAATAATTGAGAAGTGATGCTAATTTTACATAAATAATAAAACATTGTGTGTAGCTGTTTTAGGTAAATAATCCAAAGGCGACACTGTTTTTATTCCTCTTGTACCACAAATATTTGCCAACAGTTACAATATTTTACTCGTTAAAGAACGGTACATTGTTATTTTGAAGCATTTAAAGTACATTTAATGTTGTGGGATGTCGGTGAAAAGAGTGAGTTCTTGTTGTCACTTATGTTATAGCAGCTATAAACACTCACTCCATCACCAGCCTCTCTTTATTCTCTCTTTCATAATTAATAAGACAAAAAAAAAAAACATAATTGTAAACGTTCCTGTGGTGTTGATTAACAGGAAGTGAGGAATGGTGTGTGTGTGTGTGTGTGTGTGTGTGTGTGTGTGTGTGTGTGTCTTACGTGTCAGATACTTTGCGGTAGTTTGTTGGACAGCTGAAGGACAGACAGCGAAATCCACCGTGAATGTTGTAGCATGTTTCCTCTGATGTACAGTTATGAGCGCTGACTGCACACTCGTCTATGTCTGATATGGCCAGAAATGATAAGTTATTAAATTTAGTTAGTTAGTTAATTAATTAATTAGTTAATTAATACATGAACTATATAATTATATACAAATATAGTTATTTTAATATTTTCACATTATTTTTATGTAAACAGCAGAAGTAAGTCACTACAATTTCACGTATAAGTATAGGCCTAATTCAGTTTAGTTAGATTCAGTTTAGACCTGATACAGATTAGCATGGTCTGGTTTAATTAATTCAGTTTAGACCTGATCTAGTTTAATCAGTCTTAGTTTAGCCCTGATTCACTTCAGCATGATTCAATTTAGAAATAAGTCAGTTTAATCTGATTGTGTGTAGACCTGATTCAGTTCAGTCTGATTGTGTTTAGACCTGATTCAGTTTAGGTATAATTTAATTTAGACCTGATTCAGTCCAGCATAATTAGTTGAAATCTGATTCAGTCCAGTGTGATTCAGTTTAGATATGATTCAATCCAGCAGGATTCAGTTTAGACCTGATTCGGTCCAGTGTGATTCAGTTTAGATATGATTCAAGCCAGTGTGATTCAGTTTAGACCTGATTCAGTCCAGTGTAATTCAGTTTAGATATGATTCAATCCAGCATGATTCAGTTTACAACTTATTTAGTCCAGTGGTATTTGGTTTAGACCTGATTCAATCCAGCGTGATTCAGTTTAGACCTGATTCAGTCCAGTGTGATTCAGTTTAAATATGATTGAGTCCAGTGTGATTCAGTTTAAATATGATTCGGTCCAGTGTGATTCAGTTTAGACATGATTCAAGCCAGTGGGATTCAGTTTAGACCTGATTCAGTCCAGTGTGATTCAGTTTAGATATTATTCAGTCCAGCATGACTCAGTTTACACCTTATTTAAGTCCAGTGGTATTTGGTTTAGACTTGATTCAGTCCAGTGTGATTCAGATTAGACCTGATTCTGTTGATCATGCTTAATGAGGAATACTGAGATAATTCTGTGCAGGTTGAACACATTCTATATTCTCTAAAGAATCCCTGACCATGGCAGGATCGTCGGTTCGGAGCCATGCTGTATCCATGTTCAGGACAGGCACAGTCATAACTTCCTGGGACGTTCACACATTTGTAGGCACAGAGATTACCAACACTCTGAGAACACTCATCGATATCTGTAAACAAAAATTGTGGAGGGAAACGAAAGTCAGACAAGTACAGCACACCATCATCTTTATTCTATAGGTGGGTGCAATTACAGTTAATACAGTTCCATGCAAAAGTTTGCAGACCTTTTCAGACTGTAAGATAAATATTCTCTAAAAATCTATTCATATATTTAAACTTGGTTCAGTTCAGCCTGTTTCAGTTTCCATCTGATTCAGTTTAGATCTGGTATAGTTCACTTCAGCTTCAGGACAGGAACACAGCCACATTTAATTGCCAACATTTGGAATGCATCTGTTTGTTGATAGTGGTATGTTTTTCCTCTTTTTTACTTAAAAAATGGGGGACACAAAGTTTTATACTCAACTGCAACCATAAATAAAGAATTATTAACATGAAACATACAGTACACTTTGAACAGTGTATGGTACAACTCACAGTACACACTTAAACACAGTTGTGTACTTATTATAGATAAAATAAGCTCCCCAGACAAAACAATCATCAGCTTGCATGTTTAAGATGATAGTAACTTAAGGCTCCTGCAGATGGCATTGCACAAGGATGATCAGGCTATAAATACCTGCGGGGTGTGTGACGGTTGTTTCGAAGTCATACAGATCTACCAGCAGTGGCAAAAATCCCAGTCTACTGGAAATTCTCCTCAGAATTGGGACCAAAGATGAAACTGACGGGCAGGGACCGCCAGCATGCTTCACGGCTTGTGATTAAACACCGCTTCGCTTCCAGGCAAGAACTGGTTCTAGAAGTCAATGCAGGTCCTTTACAACCAATTTCGTAAAGAACACTCCTCTCCGAAATGTGTTATCTGGTCAGATGAATCTGGTTTCTGCCTGTATGTGAATGATGCTAGATGTCATGCTCATCGTAGACCTCAGGAAGCCTTCAATGAAGCCTGTGTACAAGGTATGCTTGTAGCTGGAGGAGGCTCTGTGATGTTCTGGGGGTGTGTTAATTATGTGGAAATGGGCCCTTTGGTTGAGGTGACAGTAAATCTGAACCATAAATGCCTATGTCTAAATCTTACAGAGGAAGATAACATTCCTATCCCTTTTTCCAAAATGGCAATTCTCGCGTTCACAGGGCTGCAAATGTGACAGGGCTGCAAATTGGCATGATGAACATTCAGGAGCATTCACACATCTGGACTGACCTGCAAAATCCCCAGATGTGAATCCTCTTAAAGATGCCAGGGAAGGCTTCCACAAAATCTGGCCAAACTGAACAATTCTTGCAAGAGTGACTGAACATTGATGTCTCCTTCATCCAGAAACTTGTCCAGTCCATGCCAAATTGAATCACAGTTGTTATTCGTGCTCATGGAAATATTACACGCTATTAGGTACGTTTCAGTCATGTGACTAATTTTTTGTCTGGTGAGCTTATTATAGCTAATATACAAGTAATAAGGCTTGGAAATGTGATGATTAATGCAAAAAGTGTGAAAAAGTGAAAGGCGTGCGTTACCATCACAGGTGTGCGCATCCTCACGCAGGTAGTAGCCCTGTCTGCAGTAACACTGGTACGAGCCGTAGATGTTAACACACTCGTGACTGCATGGACTGCTCAAACACTCATTCACATCTGCATCATGACACACATCCATTCAGGAAGCGTTAGAAGAATTCTGAACTGAGACCCAGGATGCAGAATCAATAGTATCCATTATCCAAAATTCACTTACCATTCCTCCTTTGCTAATTCCCTCTGATGCTAATTTATTGGAGCTATCAGCACTGTACTTTTTTTCCTTTTCATTTCATTCACTACAATCTAACATGCCTTATCATCTGCTAGCAAACTTGACTATAACTTGCAATAACTGGTCTAATGATTTCAGCTAATTTGTCAAACCTTTTTGACAGTAGCCTAAGCTATTATGTAGCTTGCTAGTGCTAACTAACTATGATAACCCTTTTAGCATTGCTAGTTAGTATGGGCTAACTAACTAGCCTAGCTTGTTTTCTCTTATCAGTAATGCAGTTGATATAAAGATTGGTGCAATTTTGGAGGTTGTTTGTCTTTTCTGTTGCTTTGGAGGCAGTAAATCGAGAGAAATTGAGCTGCTTGTGTGACTTGACTTGCATGTTTGTTTTACTTGCCCAGCTCCTGAGCTGCAACCTGATTGGTCAGGAGATTTATAAAAACAAGCATGACCTCACTCTGTGTTTTTTTTGGAAAGTTTAAAGTGTGAAATCAGCCTATCGGACAGTCTGACATGTCACTATTCCAATTCTCTGTAAAACAAAGTACTAGACTCAGCAGGAGTGTTTATCAAGATGGTATTTCTCCCCTTTTTCCCAGCACACATCATCTCCTTATCAGCTTGTACCTTCACAGTTCTTGCCATCGCTGGATAAAGTAAATCCCGAGGTGCAGGAGCAGCGATACGAGCCTGGAGTGTTCTCACACGTCTGAGCACAGAGCCTTCCTGAGTAACGCCAGCATTCATTCACATCTACAGCGATAGAATGAACAGACAGGGAGAGAGAGAGAGAGAGAGAGAGAGAGAGAGAGAGAGAGAGAGAGAGAGAGAGATGGAGGAGACGTTATTCCTGCTAGTCTAAACACTGAGCCGAATCCTGACACTGAGCCACAACAGAGTGAATCAGCACCTGAGATAAGGCTGAATAAATGCCCGTGGTTCTGCTCCTGATAACAATGTAAACACACACATGAAGCATGACATCACCTGAGGAACACAACTGAGAACATGAACAATCATGTAGAATTATAATAAAGTGTAAAAATGGCTGAGGGACATCTCTTCACCTTCCTCCTCCTTATAAATACCAGGATTTATGAACACACCTTAATGTGCAAATTTTCAAATGTTTCCTCCTGCCATCTCTAGTAGCCTAATATCACTAACATTAGCTAACATACTTATCTCGCTGGTTAGCTAAGTGCTAGTAAATTAGCTTACATTGTCACAGGTGGGATTTCAGTATAGCCAAATCTTTAAACCAGTGCTACCATGGCAACTAAATATTAGCTATGTAGCTAGATTAGCACACACCTTCTGCATTCTCAGGAACTTTCACATAGCTAAAATTCATCATCATCATCCTCATATTTTATTTTGTGACATAATTTGAGCTTGTACGCAGCTCTGCGTCCAAATCAGTTTACTCTACGTGAATGATAACACATATTGTTGTTTGTAAATTTGGTCAGCTAGCTCAATGAGCTCAATGAGATGAGCGCAATGCACAAACTTACAGAATGTAATGAAATCTAGAGTAGTAGCAAACTCACACTGGCTACATAAATGATCTGCATAAGTTAGTGCAGCAAAACTAGCCAGCTAATTAATGTTAACATCAGCCTCTTATTTGACTGCTAAGCACTCTAGCTAATAAGGGCAACTGCTTGCTTTGTTAGCATACATTCACACAGCTGTACATTTAACTGTAGCTTGTACAAATACTGCTTATTATTTTATACTCGTATGAAAGAATGATGGCACCATGCAAGTTTGTGTCGATATTATACTGAGTGGCATATCAGATGTGCTGTTTGTGCTAAGATAGGCTACACTAACGTTTTTCTTTGTTGTTTCATGCTATAGTAATGCATTATAATTTTTAAACATATAAATATAAAATATTATAAAGAGTTGTTTGCTGTCTGAGACTTGAGCCTTACAATGTGTGCTCTTCATGTGCTGCGACATGTAGTACATGTCAGCATGTCTCACCTACACACATCCTCTTGAACGTGTCGTACTGGTAGCCTGGACGACAGTCACAGCGATACGTCCCAGGAAGATTGCGACAAATCTGACCGTCTCCACAACGATGGACTCCGGTTTCACACTCATCGATATCTATAAATGATGGACAGGAGTTAAACAGTGGGAAAAGTTTTTATTAATCCGGGTAACAATGAATGAAAGTGAATCCTAGCATAATGCTATTCTTTTATTATCTTTTTGTTATTAGCAATGTTTCTGGTTGAATTATGGCACTGTAAAAAATATATATTCGACTCTGTCAAAAAACTTTGCATTCGCACAGTTTTTACATACATTAACAATCAAAAGTCCATAACAATCAAAAGCCCTGCTCACTGAAAGTCTCCATTTGAATAATTTAATAGATTAGAATAATAATGAAGACATCTGTGGGAACAAAGATTTATGACTTAAAAGTCAGCATTTAAGAGCTTGTGAAAAGCTTTTATATATTTATCATGTATAAACAAAAACACTCACGTCTACATTGATTAATTTGACATTTATATTGTCTGAACAGATTTCGACATATCTTTCTGCTTTGATTCATCACAGGATAGCGATAAGTTTCAGTTTCAAGTTCACTCTGTGGGGTCTCTGAGAATCCAACATGTCATGACTCTCAAGAATAATTTGCACACACACAAACCTTATTTAAATATTACTTCCTTTATGATGTTTATGTGTGACATCATAAACATTTCGGGCAAAACATTTATATACAGCTATTTTCTGTTAGGTGAATTAGGGCATCTAATTTGTACACATCAGTTGTCATGTGAAAACAATCAATTAGAGACATATTTATACATGAGGTCTGTCCAGAAAGTAATGAGATAATAATTTAAAAAATGTATTTATTGAATCTATTTACAATTCAATATTATTATCTTGAAATTCTCATCCTTATGAACATACACAGTGCTCCCAACACCTCGCCCATTGTTGGTTGCTTGAATTCGTCTCCTGTGAGAGTGTTCAGAGTCTCGGTCGTGGCTCTGTGGATGGTTTTTACTTTGCCAAAGTGGTGGCCTTTCAAACGTGCTTTAATCTTGGCCTTCTGGTATGAATTCTTTATAGATGATCCCTTGAGAATGAAAAAGACACTGAACAGTGACTTGATGTTTGATTTGCTCATGTGAGCTTTCTTTGGGTGAGGTGATGTTGTCGTGTGCCATTCAGCACTTTG
>JAOVVH010000024.1:906839-919644 GCA_028566435.1 Scorpiodoras heckelii
GATAGATAGATAGATAGATAGATAGATAGATAGATAGATAGATAGATAGATAGATAGATAGATAGAAAGAAAGAAAGAAAGAAAGAAAGAAAGAAAGAAAGAAAGAAAGAAAGAAATAGACAAACAGATAGACAATAGTCAGAAAGATAGGCAGACCAATAAAACGATAGAAAGACAAAGAAAAAGATAGAAAGTTATTTATCTTCATATTATTTACAGTACTATATATATAACTACAGTATAACTAGTGTATATATAAGTACAGTATAAGTACAGTATAAGTACGGTAAAATACAGTATAACTATAGTATAAGTACAATACAGCTACAGTATATATAACTACAGTATAAGTACACTATAGCTACAGTATAACTACAGTATAAGTACAGTATGTATAACTACAGTATAAGCACAATACATATAAGTACAGTATAACTAGAGTATATATAACTACTGTATAACTACAGCATAAGTACTATATATATATGTACAGTATAACTACAGTATAAGTACAGTATATATAACTACAGTATAAGTACAATATATAACTACAGTATAACTACAGTATAGTACAGTATAACTACAGTATAAGTACAGTATATATAAAACTACAGTATACGTACATTATAAATACAGTATAAGTACAGTATATATAACTACAGTATAATTACAGTGTAAGTACAGTATATATAAGTACAGTATAACTACAGTATAAGCACAGTATATATAACTACAGTATAACTACAGTGTAAGTATAGTTTAACTACAGTATAACTACAGTATAAGTACAGTATATATAACTACGGTATAACTACAGTATAAGTACAGTATGTATAACTACAGTATAACTATAGTTTAACTACAGTATAAGCACAGTATATATAACAACAGTATAAGTACAGTATAAGCACAGTATTTGTACAGTATATATATGTGAAATAAAATACCTCTCGTTGGTGGGCTGGTGGCTTGGGGGTGTGTCCTCTCCCTGACTGCACTGTGATTGGTTGTGCTTGTCCCCTCACAGCAGGTCAGAAGGGCGTGGCTACAGGTTTCACCTAACGCTCGTGGAGGGTCACATGATTCTCTCTGGGCACGCAGACGCAGACCCAGTGCACAACACTGACAGCACTCCTGAACACACAGAACACCACATTACCCACAATCCCCTGCTGCATCATTTCTTTTGATCGAATAATTTTTTAAATGACACTTTAATGAAATACTTTTTAACATTTTTTACTTCTCAAAAATTATGATCCACATATGTATTTTTATTTATTATTATTTTAATAACATATAATCACATCCACAACCAAATATTGTTTTTTTTATATTTAATTATTTATTTTTTAAACGTGATTATAATTTGTCTATTATTCTCACTATCTTTATGCTTTAATAAAAAAAGTCTGAAATCATGAAAAAAATACAAATAGTAAAAAAGTAAAGACAGTGATGATGGAATTGAGGACTTTATTGAAATACCATGCAAACGAAATCATGAGAAACAGTGCAAATAACTCTACCCATAACTCCACCCATAACTCTGCCCATAACTCCACCCATAACTCTGCCCATAACTCCACCCATAACTCTGCCCATAACTCCACCCATAACTCCGCCCATAACTCCACCCATAACTCCACCCATAACTCTGCCCATAACTCCGCCCATAACTCTGCCCATAACTCCACCCATAACTCTACCCATAACTCCACCCATAACTCTGCCCATAACTCCACCCATAACTCCACCCATAACTCTGCCCATAACTCCACCCATAACTCTGCCCATAACTCCGCCCATAACTCTACCCATAACTCCACCCATAAATCTGCCCAAAAGTCAGTGCTAACTGCAAAATATATCTAGATAGATTCGACTTTATTGTCATTGCTCAGTACAAGTATATTTATATTTACATTTATGGCATTTGGCAGATGCCCTTATCCACAGCAACTTACATTTTTATCTCATTTAACAGCAGAGCAGTTGAGGGTTAAGGGCCTTGCTCAGGAGCCCAACAGTGGCAGCTTGGCTGTGGTAGGATTTGAACTCAAGACCTTCTGGTGCAAATGAGTAGTTTTCATGGAAAAACAAGGAATGTTGGTGCACTTGTAGATAATATAATACGGCATGATAATTAAATCTATATACATCTATATATCTATATCTGTATAATAATATAGATTAATACTACTACTAATAACATCTGTTATATCTATATTTATCTATATACAACACACAAGTAGCTGTCCAGTACAAGTGGGTTTAAAGACATCTGCAATATGAGGTATTTGAATATGTGTAAAGTGCAGATGCAAATGACAATAAATAATAAGTCCTGTGTGTAGTCTGTAGTGTCAGCAGTGTAGTGTGGAGTTCAACAAAGTGACTGAAATGGGAAAGAAACTGTTCCTGAGCTGACTGCCCCTGGCATGGATGACTTTTTGGCATAAGTGTGAAAAGATTTTATTTCCACTCTCAACACAAGCCACTGAAAACCAAAATAAAGTGGATTGTAGTCGCTTGGAAACAGAGAGGAGGAGTCGAGGTGAGGACAGAAAACATCTGGCACAAGTCCGCACACTGGACTGACTGACACTTTTCCATTTCCACTTTCCTGCTAAGCCAAGTTTGTGCATGGCCCAGTCTGTGGACACAAAAGACTTTGCGATCCTGTGAATGGATGAGTAATGAGTGTGGAAACGTGGACCAAAGAGATTCTGTCACTCCAGTTAAGTACTTCATGTTGAAAGCTCTTTAATTTACATCTCAAAGTGGTGAGTCTACAATCATGCACTGCTCACTCCAGGATCTGCATTCAGCATCTCACTGGAGAAGGATGATAGCATGACACAGTAGTCTCACTGTAACAGAATACTCTCACAGTAACAGGATACTCCCAGTGTAACAGTACTCTCACTGTAACAGGAGAGTAACAGTACTTTACCGTGTACAAGTCACAGAGGTCCATGTCGTCAGCTCCACAGTCACGCCCCTGTCTTGCTGTGTTTATTCCAGATGAACATCGAGTCTCTCTCAGCGAACTCAAACAGCATTGCCTCTGGACCGACCTGAGACACGATGTGAGAAACAACCAGCACTACAATCAATATCATAATTATATTCTGATTTGTCTGAGAGTGTTGATTAATTTTCTATAACAGCAGCTGTAACAGTAGTGCGGCTGCAAATCACAGATATATAATAATGTGCTTGTTTTAATACATTATCCGATAGTAACAGCTCACTGATGGGGCATATGGTCCACATAAACAGATTAAAAATATCACCCATAGGAAAAAGGTTTCTGTCTGCAGAAACGTACAAGAATTGTGTATATTTGACTTGTATGTGTATTAACATTTATGGAAGGAGTCTCCAGTGTCAAGTGCTTTGTAGCAGTCTGAGGTAAAGCTGTAACATTAATGTAACCTTCAGGACAGAAGAGTTCATTCTTCTTTGTTGTTTCTCGGTAACATGACAAGCTGCATTTTTTTTTAATAAAGTAAGAGAGGCTGGTGATCCGAGTGACTGTTTATAATGTGAATGAGAACAGAAACTTGTTTTGTATAACAATAAACGTTATTAGAAATAGATAAAAAGCACGACATGTTGGTTCTTTAATAAATGAAAAAAAAATGACAAGCTGCTGTGGTTTAAGAGAAACCCAACTCTTAGGAATGTGCTGTTATAGGAAACTAATCAACTGTGTCACTTCTTACTTACTTACTTACAAAAACGTGTGAACACTGTTACAAACAGTAACTTGACAGTGAATAAATACAGGTAAGAGTTACCAGCAGGTAGAACCCGGTTCCGTCCTCATGGGTACCATGCTGTTACAGTTGTTGTGAGCAGAGGCCCATCTCTCACCAGCTACACAGCACATGCTAACCTCTGTGGAAGTGACTGACCACACACACACACACACACACACACACAAACAAACATTAGCATACATGAGTGTAAAATAATAGTTGAACATCTCTACACCTTTACCCTCGTTACAGAGGCCAGTGCTTATGAATATACATGAATATGCAAAGCAAATGCTTGGTCTTTGCCAAAAAAGCACAATAAGACTTCATAACGTTCAGTGTTGATGTGCTGGAAACAGGTAAAATGATCAAGTGTAAAACTCTGAGTGACTCTGACAAGGGTCACATTGTCATATCCAGAAGACTGGGTCAGAGCTTCTCCAAAACAGCAGGTCTTGTAGGGTGTCCCGGTGTGTATTGGGTAGTTCCTACCAAAAGTGGTCCAAGGAAGGAGAACAGGTGACCCGGTGACAGTGTCATGGGCTCCCAAGTCTCACTGATGTACATGTGGAGTGAAGGCTCGTCTGGTCCGATCCCACAGAAGAGCTACTGTAGCACAAATTGCTGAAAAAGTTCATGCTGGTTCTGATAGAAAGGAGTCAGAACACACAGTGTATCACAGCTGCTGCTAACGTCATGGTGCCAGATTCCACAGCACACCTTCAGAGGTTTTTTACAGTCCATGTCTCAATGAGTCACACAGGGGAACTACACAATATTAAGCAGGTGGTTTTAATGTTATTGCTGATGGGTGTATATACAGTACTAATGTTACATAGAATTAATTCTAATCAGTTTAGATCAGTTCATTCTTTTTAAATACTTGTGTTGAATAAGAATTTAATATAAATATTTTCTGTATTTCAATCATTTTCTTTTGTAACATCATGAACTGGACAGGATTTTCCCATCTGTTGTTAAAACAGAGTCAAAGCTGTGACTATTTCCAAAAAAGTTTGTAAAAGAGTTGAGAAAAAAAAGGAAGTGAGTTGAATTAGAGAAAAGCAGGTGGACTGCACTTGATAATAATTATATCCTGACCTTTACATACAAGTAAACACAATGACCTCACTATAATACGGCACCAATATTAAACATTAATGCCACTACAATAATGTTCCATGATGCCCACAATGTTCCCCACCGAGTCCGGTACAAAGGGAGGAAGTGAAAGTGACCGTGAGCGGTGTTATGGACCCACTGATAAGGTTCTACGTAGAGAACAGAGGATGGAAAAACATCAGCGTAGTCAACACACACTGTCTCTGGAGATTTAGAGCAAGTAACAGCTTTGATCAATTTATAACCACAGGAATTATTAGTGATTCATGCAACACAGTACACGAGTTATATTCTGACTAATTAATCCAGTTTATTCAGTGCTGTTCACACTGTAATTCACTTTGCTGAAATTATACAGGTTTAAACATGCTACACGAATTTTTTTTAATGTTTTTAAAAATATGTAAAATTTAATAAGGGCATGTAAATGTAAATAATTAAATAATAAATAAATAATATGCATAAAATAAATTTAAATTAATTTAATTAAAACATTAAAACGTTAATTGAGTGTACACAGTATATATCTATTATAATACATTCAGGGTTCTTCTGTGTTCTCCCTCTGGGTGAAGGCTTAAAGTTTTCTACAACAGAGTTTTTCTGTATCAGAAAAGGTAAACAGAACCTTTTTTGGAGAAAATAACTCTTAATTATTTAACAAACCTCTAAAGAACCCATTTTCTAAGAGTGTACCAAGTACCAGGAAGCTAAATGTTAAATTCCTGAAATTCCAGATTCTGCCTATTAAGAACAATTAGGAATAATTTGAAGTTTGTTCCACACACTTACCCACTTAATACACACATCATTAGAACAAAGGGTTCTTCAAGGGTTCTCTAAGGTTTCATTGTATAATTCAGGATTCTTGGTTTCCAAAAACCCTTTCTGACAGCGTTCACCTTGTTGTAGTGTTTTTTTCACAGCACATTTAAGGGTTCTCTCTGAGACCTTAAAAGTTCTGATTTTTCAGTGATTCAGTGGATCTAATCAGAACTGTGTTTGTGGTTCTCAGAGTGAGGAATGCAAATCTCAGAGTTTCAGAGTTTAACAACAGTCATTAGGGGAGAAAAAACAGCTTTCCAGGAATTAATAAATGAGCCAAAGGTCACAGTGGCAAGAAAGAACTTCCTAAGAACTTTAAGAGGAAACCCTGAGAGGAACCTAGACTATAAAATCCTTGCCTGGTCACCTCCAGAGACTCGACTTACAGTAGGTAAGGATCCAAATACAGTCAAAGGTTGTTTAAGGATACTTCGGGTAGATAAGGGTACTTCATTTCCTAAGGGGGCCTTAATGGTAAACCTGTCTGAAATGCCAACTCTTGGTTCTAAGGTTCTACAGGTTCTGCATAGAGATCCAGACCTGTGAATGTTTAGAGTTATGGTAAAGAAAACACTGAGCTTTATAAAGGAAAGGAAAAAAAATCCCTAAAATATCGCAAGGACTGTTGTTAGAAGCTTAGCAGAGAACCTGGTGGTTGGTTGGCTCATGGTGGTTCTTTAGAGGTTCTTTGGAATTTTAACACAGTCTGACTTTTTTGAAGAGCATGAAGCATGTACACTCTATTTACAAGGTTCTTCAGATAGTTAACAGTTCTCTATTTTTAAAGGAGAGTTGAGATTTATGTAGTTGATTTAAGACAAATTTGAGTTAAATGTTCTTAATCCAACAAGAAACGTATTTTATTTCAGCGCATTTATCAGAGGTGGTTATATTACTCTTTCACACAGGTGATATAAGTGCTGCATAACATTTAAAACCCGTCTTTTGTCATGTTTTCTTTGCCTAACTTTAAATATTGCATTCTGTTTCAGGATCTGAAACCATTTAATGTGCAAAAATAGAGGAAATCAGAATGGTGTGTGGGGGGGTGTATTGTGGGGGGATACGTTTACACTGTAAGCTGAACTGCTGCGTGTTTTTTTCTCCAGGAGACAAGTCAGCAGAAAGTTTCTATAAATACTGATGTTTTTGGGAAGCATTCACAGTGATGTCATGTTCAGCTTTCATTTCCTTTTCTCTTTTTTTATTTGTACAGTACAGACAGACATGTCCACTTGCTTCACAACGAAAGAAATCGCATTTCTAATCATCTTTAACTAGAAGCGTGTGTTG
Organism: Scorpiodoras heckelii; assembly: GCA_028566435.1. Classification (NCBI taxonomy): domain Eukaryota; kingdom Metazoa; phylum Chordata; class Actinopteri; order Siluriformes; family Doradidae; genus Scorpiodoras; species Scorpiodoras heckelii. Next base: position 913,847 of record JAOVVH010000024.1, read on the forward strand.
ATGGACGGCCCTGTCGCCCTGTACAGAGGGGTGGAGGCTGAAAGCAGGAGAACATGAGGTCATTTTCTTTAATTCCTGAAGCTAGCACTAATAAAGCAGGATGGAGTTTGTTAGGAGGAGGGATAACGTCATAGCAGGCGATGAGGCAATGCTGAAATACAGCGAGCTCATTACTCACAGATCACCGCCTGTTATCTCAAACACACACCGAGAAACACTTCTGGAACAGCTCCATATCACTTATCATCAACCAGGGGCTTTAAAAATGTTTGCAATATCACAGAAAAAGGTTAATATTATATATATGTCAAAGATCACATTGTACTCTCTCTCTCTCTCTCTCTCTCTCTCTCTCTCTCTCTCTATCGCTGATCTAATTTAATCAGGAAAGTATTCACTCCAGCCGTGGATATTCCTCCTTTTCTATCTGCCCTATGAGAAAGTGTGTCTGAGTGTAAACAAGTGCCAGCGACCCCCCGGGCCTCCACATGGAGCCGATACAAAGTCATTACTCATGGAGATTATCACTAACGCCTTTTCCTGCTCCACAGGATGTCATCACTCTGGAACTCTTCCATTTACTCACTGACCCTGACCAGTGAACTCCAACTGTACCAGTCTGTCCGATAATAAAGTTAAAAACAAATAAATAATAATTTTGAAAAGAGAAAACGCTGATGGAGGCAGAGCTCGTCCTCACACTGCTGGACTTTTCTAACCTCGGTTTAAGATGATCATGTAAAGAGTGACGGTATCTTTAATGATGTTATCTAATAATACACAGTATGAGATTATTACAAAACAAACTTCAGATCATGAAGCATACTTCTAAACATAAACAAAATTTCAAGCTAATGAACATAGCATCATGTCCGCTTCATGTCCAGGGATCATCGTAGCCTCACAAGATGGCCACCAGGGACTCCATGTCCCATCAGCCATCACTACTACCTTGTTCTAATCTAAAACCTGCTGTTTCTACTCTTGGCTACGAAGTCTCTGTTGGCGGTTGTGTTTCATTTCTGTTTAAAAAAATAAATAGCTTTAACTTGTACATCTGTCAGATTTCAGCTAACTACATTTTCATAAGCAGCACATTTCCAGCACATTTTCCTACAAATGATTTACGAACAGATTTGTTAGTTTTCAGTGCAATAAATGTTAAAATGTTCAGAGCTCCAGATGTGAACGTGTCATCTCTCAGATGGAATCTGCGCCGTCCTCCCCGTCACGCCTGTGAACCACATCATGGCCGTAAATAAGCGCGGTGAGTAAAACTGTTTGATGTGTGTGGAGAGCTGAAGCCCTGCCTCGAGGCCAACACTCTCCACATACAACATTACAATCAGCACTGGCTGTTAACCACAAACTTTGCTGAGGAAATGTCACGCATTCCTGTAAACTCCAGGTGCTGGAGCAGGTCTGAGCAGCTCGGCATCCAGCTGCACATCAGCGTTGAGAAACCACGGCTGAATAAAAACCCTACAGGAGAGTTTACTGAAACTGAACATTTTCTGATTTATGGCACAAATCCTGCTTCTGTATAAATACTGTGATTTACTACTGCACTGCTTTATTCTGTATTCGGACTGGTGAGACAGAGTGAGACTGATAGTGTGAGTGAGACAGACAGAGGCGATAGTAAGACAGGAAAAAACAGCGAGAGGCAGCTGGAGGGAGGACAAACTGAGACAGAGACATAGAGTGAGACAGACTGATAGAGAGACACAGACACAGTGAGTCAGAGTAAGACAGAAAGTGTGAGACAGAGTGAAAGTGAGACAGTCAGAATGAGACTGATAGCATGAGACAAATAAACACAGATTGAGACAGAGTGAGGCAGTGACAGTGAGACAGACAGAGTGAGATAGAAAGTGTGGAACAGACAGTGTGCGACAGACGGAGTTAGACAGTAACAGGGTGACAGTGAGACAGAAAGTGAGAGTGACAGAGTGAGACGGAAAGAGTGAGACAGTGACAGTGAGACAGTGACAGTGAGACAGACAAAGTGAAATAGTGACAGCGTGAGAAAGTGACAGAGTAGAACAGACAGAGTGAAACAAGGTGAGGCAGTGACAGTGAGACAGACAGAGTGAGACAAAAAGAGTGAGACAGCTGCAGAGTGAGACTGACAATGTGAGACAGAGTGATACAAGCAGAGTGTGACAGTGACAGTGAGACAGTCAAAGTGACAGTGAGATAGAAAGTGACGAAATGAGGCAGTGACAGTGTGAGACAAACAGAGTGAGACAGAGTGAGCCAGTGACAGAGTGAGACAGTTATGGAGTGAGGCAGACAGAGTGAGATAGACAGAGTGAGGCAGAGTGAGGCAGACAGTGATGAGACAGTGACAGGGTGAGACAGACAGAGTGAGGCAGAGTGAGAGTGACAGAGTGAGACAGTGACAGAGTGAAACAGAGTAAGACAGTGACAGAGTGAAACAGAGTAAGACAGAGACAGAGTGAGACAGTGACAGAGTGAGACAGAGACAGAGTGAGACAGTGACAGAGTGAGTGATACAGAGTGATACAGAGTGATACAGAGTTGATGACTTTCCAATAAGAGATTATATGATCACAGGTTGGTATTTATATGAAGGACGGTGATATTTCCATCATCACACATTCTCATTAGAGAAGAGCTGCACATCTGAACCACGGGGAATCCAAACGTCGCGTGCTTTCTGTTCTAACTCAGAATAATTACGGAGGTTTTCATGAGTTGTATCAGATGTTGTAACACAGAGAAGTGCTGTGATCTTGTACAAATGGAATTAAAAGGCAAACCCACGTCTATGTTGAGCTCTGGACTTCATTAATCCTTCACATGCACATTCAGGTTCTCATGTTGGTTTCATTCATTTTGTGTTAAATATAAAATAATTGAAACACATGTAATTGTCGATATGGTGAATTTTTCCTGTCATTTTAGCATGGAAGGAGTCTCCAGTGTCAACACTTTGTAACACTCAGAGGAAAATCTGTAACTTTAAGTTTTCAGACATAAATTTTTTTATTGTCTTATGAACTTCTGTTTAGTGTGTTGAATTGTACTGAATCATTTAATTTTTGATTCAAAAACCAAGGAATCATGAAAAGAATGGATTCACCCATCTTTCACAGCACTGCAGATCCACTCCACATTTAGTCATGGTATCAGAGGAATGCACCTCGGCTCCTCCACAAGTTATTTTGTTCTGTATCTCAGACCTCTCAGCTGAAGATGAAACCAGCTATCATGTGACAGCTGTTTTCCAGAATTTTTTCATATTAAAAGTCAGACTTGCTTCACTCACCTCTCTGTTTGTCGGATGTTAGATGGAGGTCGTTTCTCTCCTGGTGGTTTCTCCCCAGTGTTTCAGGCTGCCTGTGAGTTTCACGTTCCCACATCATCACTGGCGTTGAGGTAGTGGAGATGAACTTCAGCTCAACAGTGTTGAGTTCTGGGATCATGTGCTGAATAATCCTGAGATCATCAGAGTTTTTCTCAGTTCTCCTGATGACATCTGTTGTATTGTGTGTGATTTCTCTTGGAGTAACCTGAGTGTATCCAGCAACAGTTTCCACCTGAAATAATAACCTTTCTGACGATCTCGAGTCTGTCTTAATGGTAGTAACATTTAAAGAGTCCTTCATTCCTTCTTCTTTAGATTCTCCATCATACGTGCCCAGTGTCTCTCTAAGCTCCTTCCTGGTATCTTCATGTGGAACATTATGTTGATTTTGATCTTGGGGAGCTTCAGAAGATGGAACGAAAGCATCTGGACTTGCAGTGTCTTCTGGGAAATAGTCATATTCTTCACTCTCTTCAGGCTCTGATGTGTTCTTGGTGTAAATGGGTACAGAGTTACTCTGAATTGTATCTCCAGGATTTTCATGTTTGAAGGTAACTAGATCATTCTCCTTTAGCTCAGGATTTCTGGCTGTTTCCAAGGAGCAATCAGGAATCACCGAGCACATCAGGTCACCACCGTCATTGGGACAGTGACACACCTGACACGGATCCATGTGGAACGAGTAGCCCGCTTCGTACTTCTGGTTTTCATAGACGCAGCCGATGCGCAGGCAGTGAGGACACGCCTCGGTGGAATCGAACAGCTCTATGCAGTGAGGAGAGACATCAGGACACAGGATAAAGCGGCAACGTATCTTGCCTCCACCCACGGGACACCGACACTCCGTACTGCCCGAGTCCACCAGGTACAACTCTCCTTCAGGAACCTTCCCCTTTTTAAATCCGGCGCTGATGCAGTCATAATACTGATACCCATCACAAACGCAGCCTCGCTGTACACACGTGGCACAGCACGCTCCTCTCTCCAGCACCTCCTCAATGCAGTTGTCCAGGTGAGGACAGTCCACGCCGGTGCAGTCTTTCTGCCCGAGACACGTGTGGAGGAGAACAAGAGCACACGGAATGATGGTCCATTTCACCCAAACTCGATCCTTCATTCTTTCAGTTTCTGCTCCGACCGCCGCAGACCTGAAGTCAGAAGAAAACATAGAGGTTTAATTTGATAACATTTGAGTTGGCAGTTCATTTGAGTTGGTAGTTAATTAGCTAATAAGCAGGTAGTAATGTTTCAATAAAGTGAACCGATTTTAATGAATCACGTGACACTGCATTCTGTCATCAAGTGCTCGTGCTCACGTTCGTGACGTGAAACAGTGTGGGTTGTGGATGTACTCTACGTAACGGCGTGTTAACTTACTGACTGAAACATGTGCTAGAGGTGCCGTAGAGGTCAAAGGTCACCTCGCTCTGTCTCATACTTTCACTAGACGACAGTGTGTGTGTGTGTGAAAGTGTGTGTGTGTGTGTGTGTGTGTTAAGGAAACGTGCTGAAACCTGCCCTCGGGCTCCAAGTTACAGCCTCCAACATCACACACACACACACACACTCACACCTAAGGGGTAATAGTCATTACCATAGCATAGTCAATCCACCTACTAGCATGTTTTTGATATGTGGGAGGAAACTGGAGAACCTGGAGGAGGAAACCCACTCCGACAATAAATCAGGTTCCGGATAGGACCCTGGACCCTGGCGCTATGAAAGAGCAATGCTAACCTAGTTCTTTAAGATTGCTTTGTTTTGAGTTTCACTGATATTTTCCGTAAGAGAATGTTCAATCTAATGCAATGAAGATGATAACTCAACAAGATGATAAAGGATGAATAAAGGCTAAGATACAATTTTAACAAGATAAGCTAATAAAGGAAAGGATGCTAACTCATACAGCTAACCAACCAAACTGAGCTAATGAACTCTATAACGCTAATTAACACAGCTAAGATAAATTCTATGACGCTCAGTAAGTGGGTTTAGCTAATAAAGGCTATAACGCGGCAATAAACACTATGATGCTAAATAATCAATTTGAGCTAATAAAACATTATGTTAGCTTAGCTAACAAAGTCATGATGCTAATTAAATGAAATGGAGGATGGAGGCTATTTTTATTTCCCAGTTATCTATAGGATACGGATGTGCTTTGAGAAAAGCATAAATAAACCCAAAGGCTGAACATACAAGTTATTAAAGAGCCTAAAATATCCATCCATTCATCCATTCATTATCTTCCGCTTTATCCCGCTAGTCGGAGTCACGGGGGGTCTGGAGCCAATCCCAGGGTCATCGGGTGAAGGTGGGGTACACCATGGACAGGTCACCAGTCCATCACACGGCCAACACACAATCACACACACATTCACACCTACGGCAATTTAGAGTGACCGATCAACCTAACATACATGTCTTTGGACTGTGGGAGGAAACCGGAGTACCCGGAGGAAAC
>JAOVVH010000024.1:1020016-1033320 GCA_028566435.1 Scorpiodoras heckelii
CACACACACACACACACACACACACACACACACACACACACACACACACACACACACACACACACACTTGTGCTCACACTTCCTCCCAATAGACTCCTGCAATTCACAAATGACAAGTGTGGGTTTACGAACATATTTCATCTGCGCATGCTTTCACATTTAGCTGGGAGGAAATTGTAAGTGCTACTTTTAATCATTATGTAAGGTTCGGAGGAATTATTGGATTGGATTTGGTGTACATGGTGAGGAACAGGACCTGTACACCTCATAACGTGGTGACTGCAGGGTTCCACCAGTGAAACAAGCTACATGGCGTACTTGTGACTGATCTGAGACTTTCCTCAATTCTACAGTGAGCAAAAAAGAGGTTTGGTCTTAAGGGTCCTTTGGTTTCTTCCTCTGGGACATTCCCTATTAGGGGTTTATTTAGAAAACTATAAAAGATGGTGATACTTTCAGAAAAAGTTAGAAGAAAAACCTTTAGAAACCTAGAACCCTTGACTATCTAAAGAACCCCCTTTTTTAAAGACTAAGAAATAAGATTCCATCTAGCACCCTTAAGCATTTTTTAGATTGTCACTCAGACCCTTAAAAGTTCTGCATAGAACCCGTCAACACTTTTCCTGGACTACGACTTTTATTTATGCACTATGACTTTTATTTCTGGATTATGAATTTAATTCTGGGCTACGTCTTTTATTTCTGGACTACAATTTTTATTTCTAAAGTACAACTTTTATTTCTGGACTACAACTTTTTTTATTTCCAGATTACAACTTTTATTTGTAGATTGCAACTTTATTTCTGGACTGCGACGTTTACCTCTGGATTATGTCTTTTATTTCTGGTCTACGTCTTTTATTTCTGGGCTATGACTTATATCAGGATAAAAATATATAAATATAAATATATAAATTTAATTTCTGGATCACATATTTTAATCCTGAACTATGTCTTTTATTTCTGGACTATAACTTTTTTTTAAATTTCCAGATTGCAACTTTATTTCTAGATTGCAACTTTATTTCTGGACTACAACTTTTATTTCTGGATTATGACTTTTAATTCTGAACTGTCACTTATTTCTGGACTATGACTTTTATTTGTAAAGAACAACTTTTATTTCTGGCTTATTACATTTCTGGACTACAACCTTTTTTATTTCCAGATTGCAACTTTATCTCTTGATTACAACTCCTATTTCTGGGCTATGATTTATTTCTAAATTATGATTTTTAATTCTGGACTACAACTTTATTTCCCGATTACAGTTTATATTTCTGGATTATTTCTTTTATTTCTGGACTATGACTTTTATTTCTGGACTATGACTTTTATTTCTAAAGTACAACTTTATTTCTGGATTATGCCTTAGTTCTGGGCTACAACTTTTTTTTTAATTTCTAGGTTATAGCTTTTATTTATTTATTAATTTTTTAGCTTACAACTTTTATATCTGGGCTACGATTTATTTCTAGCTTACAACTTTTATTTCTAAATTACGTCTTTTAATTCTAAAGTGCAACTTTTATTTCTAGATTATGACATTTCTTAACTATGTTTTTTTATTTCTAGATTATGACATTTATTTCTAGATTGCAACTTTTATTTATGGACTGCAACTTTATTTCTAGATTAAAACTTTTTTATTACAAATTTTGACTTATTATTTTTAAAGTGCAACTTTTATTTTTGGATTATGACAGTTCTGGACTACAACTTTTTAGGTCTAGATCTTACATCTTTTATTTCTGGGCTACGATTTATTTCTAGATTACAATTTTTAATTCTGGACTACAACTTCATTTCCAGATTACAACATGTATTTCTTACAAGTACAACATATTTCTCAATTATGATTTTTATTTGTAGCTTGCAACATTTATTTATACATTACAATTTAAATTCTGGACTATGACTTTCTTTCTAGTTTATAACTTTTATTCCTAAATTATGACTTCTAATTCTTTACTACGACTTTATTTCTAGATTACAACTTTTCAGTTTGGACTATGACTTTATTTCAAGATTACAACTTATAATTCTGGACTATGACTTTATTTCTAGATTGCAACTTTTAATTCTGGATTATGACTATTTCTAGATTACAACTTTTAATTCTGGACTATGATTTTATTTTTAGATTACAACTTTTAATTCTGGACTACAACTTTATTTCTAGATTGCAACTTTTAATTCTGGACTATGACTTTATTTCTAGATTACAACTTTTAATTCTGAACTACAACTTTATTTCTAGATTGCAGCTTTTAATTCTGGACTATGACTATTTCTATATTACAACTTTTAATTCTGGACTATGACTTTATTTCTAGATTACAACTTTTAATTCTGGACTGCAACTTTATTTCTAGATTACAGCTTTTAATTCTGGACTATGACTTTATTTCTAGATTACAACTTTTAATTCTGGACTATGACTATATTTCTAGATTACAACTTTTTTTATTACAAATTTTGACTTATTATTTTTAAAGTGCAACTTTTATTTTTGGATTATGACAGTTCTGGACTACAACTTTTTAGGTCTAGATCTTACATCTTTTATTTCTGGGCTACGATTTATTTCTAGATTACAATTTTTAATTCTGGACTACAACTTCATTTCCAGATTACAACATGTATTTCTTACAAGTACAACATATTTCTCAATTATGATTTTTATTTGTAGCTTGCAACATTTATTTCTACATTACAATTTAAATTCTGGACTATGACTTTATTTCTAGTTTATAACTTTTATTCCTAAATTATGACTTTTAATTCTTTACTATGACTTTATTTCTAGATTACAACTTTTCAGTTTGGACTATGACTTTATTTCAAGATTACAATTTATAATTCTGGACTATGACTTTATTTCTAGATTGCAACTTTCAATTCTGGACTATGACTATTTCTAGATTACAACTTTTAATTCTGGACTATGACTTTATTTTTCGATTACAACGTTTAATTCTGGACTACAACTTTATTTCTAGATTGCAACTTTTAATTCTGGACTATGACTTTATTTCTAAATTAAAACTTTTAATTCTGAACTACAACTTTATTTCTAGATTGCAACTTTTAATTCTGGACTATGACTTTCTATATTACAACTTTTAATTCTGGACTATGACTTTATTTCTAGATTACAACTTTTAATTCTGGACTACAACTTTATTTCTAGATTACAACTTTTAATTCTGGACTACGACTTTTTTTTTCTATATTACAGATTTAATTCTGGACTATGACTTTATTTCTAGATTACAACTTTTAATTCTGGACTGCGACTTTATTTCTACATTACAGATTTAATTCTGGACTATGACTTTATTTCTAGATTACAACTTTTATTCCTAAATTATGACTTTTAGTTCTTGATTGCAAGCTTTATTTCTAGAGTTCTACTTAGGGAGCATTTTCCAGTCATAATGCCTGTGCAGTCTTCTTATGAATTATTATGTCTTATTAAGAATCACTTGCGATTGGAGGACAGTAAGATGTAGCCATGCTGTAGACAGGATCTCGTATTTACCTTGTGCTCCAAGGCCACAGTTCATGTCTCAGACTAAATCTATTGATTCCAGGTTGAGCGGGACGTCGCTGCTGTGCCAGATCTGATTCCCTGAAAGCAGTGCACATGAATTTAATTTCACTTCTCGCTGTCAAGTCCAATGTTGGCTTCTCACGTCCCATGTGGACCAATGTCACCTTTTAAACACTGAGCTCAGAGAGATGAACGGTTGGATAGGAAGGACTGAGAGGCAGCGAGGAGAAGAAATAAAGAGCGCTCCTCATCCATCTCTTCACCGTGGAGAGCAAGAATAAAAGATGCACCGCAGCGCTCCTTAATTCATGCAAATTGAAAAGTGCTATCGATTGATAATTGATTTATATTGATACACACGCAGTGTACTCCTTCTTTCTTTTTTATCTTCCTTTCTCACCAGCACGCTCTCTCTCTTTTCTCATTTGGCTAAATCAAATTTATCTGTCACCGCATTCCTCACATCCACTCATCCATCAGCTCCATCACATCGCATCATTCAACACCAATTTTTGGTCTGCATATTAGATATTTTCCACCATGAACTTATTGGACAGCTTTTTTTTTTTTAAATATGAGAGTGACCCAGAAAAGCATTTTAAAATTTTTCTTTCATTTAATTGGTTTTCATTTAAAACCATTGCAGTATTCTGTTTTTTTGTTTTGTTTTGCTTTTTTTTTTAACTTTACATTGAATCCGTCTTGGTAGCACGAAGTGACATGGATGTAATTTCTGTACTTTAAACAACACTGGAAAATTAGGAGGTGTGTCTAAGTTACAAGTTTACCAAGTTTTCACTTTCATTAATGGTTAATGTTACCTGAGTCAGGGCATTATGTACCATTTGAGAGAATCAGCATCTCCATCTGGAGGGGCTTCCTCTAGATTTAGGGGTTTCTCTAAATCTAGCAGCTAACTCTTCTTTCTGTAAGCTAGTGGGCCCACGGTGCAAACGCTAACCCCACTCTGCAGCTTTAAACCGTGTTGTTTTTATCACCGTGAGATCAGTCCGACTCCTCGCTGCCTGTAAATCAGCTCAAACACAGGGACACTGTCCAGATCTCCAGGTATAAATCCACCCATCCTTCCCTCAGTGTCCCTGATTTCCTAATTCTTGCCCCCTTAGGAAGGTTGAGGATATAAAGAAGCATGCAGGACAGGATTAACGGGAGCTAAGAGCATTGTTTGCATACAGATAAATTACCTGAGCTTGTAGGATGTACACAGTATATGGGAGGAAAGGATTAACTAAAAATGATTAACCAGTTTCTCAGAGTTTGTTTCGTCGAGCAAAACGAATGGAGTTCAACCTTTGATCCTTTACCTTAGGATATACTGTAAGCATGTTGGTAGTATTGCTAGCAAGCAATGAAAGCAAGTGTTGCTGATTAGCATGAAGCGTATGACTTATTTCATTTTCATCTTATAAGATGTGCAAATTGACAGCAAGGCAGCTTTGAAGCTCGAAGTCACAGGTTTATATCAATGCACTTCTTCTAATACGTTTCCGTTTCTATAGTAACAGCTAACAGTTGTATGATGGATGCTAAAAATAATCTTTCCATGTATGGAAGGAGTCTCCAGTTTCAGTGCTTTGTAACAGTCAGAGTCATGCATTGTGGTTTTTCAGTAACATAAGTTGCATTTATCAGCTTCAAGAGTTAAAAAATGCTCTAAAAGGGTTTTTTTAATCCAAATTATAAAAATCCAAGAGATATAAAAGTTAAATGTAGCCATTCTCTAAAAACAAAGCAGAATTTGGACACTTGTTTAAACACTTATTTAACTTTATCATATGCCTAAATAAAAGTTCTCCTCGGTGAATGATGTGACTCACAGTTTAGCCAAACGTGGATGTCTCTGCTTATTGAATTAAATAAATGGCAACCTCGTTTATGAATACTACTACACCATGACCTAATCAGCCGCAAAACTCAACCTGATACTCCTGGACATAGTTAATTGCTTTCTAACGAGCTCTTTCAGTGGCACACGTATGCATAGTTAGCAAGATTAGCGGGCACGCAATAGGTTGACGTTATCGCCGAAACGCGCCACTCGGGATCTGCTAGCTGCATCGTGGTGATGTCATGCGAGGGTCTGTGGTTAGACCGGTTAGAGCAATGATTGGACTCGTCCTCGTAAACCAATCAGCAAAGATCGGGGAGTTCATTAAAGATGGTTAGCGCATGACGCTGATCAAGTTAGCGGTGATTAATTTTTTAGGAGACGGCCTAATGACACCATTATATGCGTATCTGTTGTCATGAGAGGACATTTTGATAGATCCAGGTTTATTGGCTGGTTGGTGATCTCACCTGGACAGCTGATTGGTTGGCACTGATACACGTGTCATTGATTGGAAGTCGAGACGTGTAGTGGTGAGTCAGTGGTGAAGGTTCTGTCTTAATGTGAATTCGAACCCCAAGACTTGCCGAAGAGCCACTGATGGCCTCTGAGCAAGAGTTTTAACCTGTTAAATGCTCAGTTTTGGGCCTAGACTGAGTTTGTCAACATGTGTAAAACATAGTTATTGTTTCTATAGTAACAGCTCATACAGATGGACTTAAAGCAGTAAGGCCAATGTTGTACATAAAGAGGTTAAAAATGACTTTATGCGTCTTTGCAGTTTCTCAGCTTTTTTTTTCTCTTATTAACTTCAAGAGAGAGAAAATGGTGAAGGAAAGACTGTTTATAGCTGCTATAACATAAGTGAGAACAGGAAATTGTGCCATAAAATTAAATGTAGCTATAAATGGATAAAAAGAATGACAAAGTTCTGTTTGATTAGCATGTTATAAATAAGTAATTTCTATACAGTTGTTATTATAGAAAAAAGTTATAGAAAACACCCCTCCCCCAACATCGCCAAAACAATAAAATAAAATCTAATATAAAGACAAACACATTTATATAGTTTTAAAAAATATATAGTATATATAACTTACAATTACTTTTCTTAAAGTAATGTTTTTCAAGTTGCTTTTTATTTTTATTTGCCTGTTTTAGGGGGCCAAGCACCAATGATGCTTATGCTTATTTTTGGATTTGGATTAGATTTAGATTTAGTTTTTCTGACATTTATCCTTCTTAAGTTTTTTAGACATTTTTAGACATTTTTATTGAAACTGCTTTATTCTTTTACATTTTTCTTTTTTTTTTAAGATTTTTTTTCAAGTTGCTTTTTCATTTGCCTGTTTTAAGGGGCAATGCACCAATGATGCTTATGCTTATTTCAGGAATTGAATTAGATTTAGATAGTTTTTTCTAACGTTAGTTTCTAACATAGTTTCTAACGTGTTTTTCTAGAATTTTGTGGTTGTCTTTAATTTTTAGAACGTTGGCCCTTTTTTAAAAAAACATTTTTCTTTTTTAAAGATTTTTTTCCCAAGTTGCTTTTATATTTGCCTATTTTTTACAATTTTTTTTATTTCCACTGGACTAAAATGCGTTTTGTTTTACTTGGCATGTGCCCTTGCTGTTTACTTAATTTTATTTAAAAAAATGTATGAAGTTGTCATTCAGTAGGTTTCCATCCAATGTGAAGTTAGTGAAACTGAACCCAGCCTTTATTTTTTGGTATTTAAACTACGCAGTATTCCTGGCAGGAAAAAAATGCTGGTAGAAATAAAGTAAGGTCCTGCATTCAGGCTTTTTCATCCTCTGTCTCTGGTTTAAAATAAAATTAATAAAAAAGTCTCTTCGTCCTGCGTCTCTGCTCTTCTTTCCCCTCCTGACTGATACTCTGCTGCCATGTATTGCTTCCCCAGAATATTTTGTTTATTGCAGGCTGTGGTTAAATGCTTTAAAAGCATTGATTTGCGTGAATTACAACACAGCATTGGATTCTGTTTCGGCCATGTGGGAGACCAGAAGACAGATCTTGCATGTCTACATATCATAACGCTCTCTCGATATATATTTACCCCCCACACCTCCAATCATCCTCTATCTATTGATCCTGACCCATAAAAGGTGTTTAATTCAATCTGAGGCAAGACGGAGAGGCGGCTTTTCTGCGTCCCTGTCGATAAGCACTAAATCAATTAGAGCAGCTCGAGCCGCCTCGCACCCTCACGCAGGTGCAAACTGCAGCTTCCTGTGTGCATGTTTTACATACTTTATTATGTTCCTTTATACCGTAGCACTGCTGAATGCTCGATTCTGATTGGTTAGGAAGTATTAATGAGCTTTTTCTAATACATTATCATTTCTATAATAACAGATCATTTACAGGGACTTTTAACGCAGATGCTCCACAAAAAAAGTTTATTAATATTGACATGATTAATACATTTTCTGTAAATAAATGCGCTTATTTAACATTTTGGGAAGGAGTCTCCAGTGTCAGTGGTTTGTAACAGTCAGAGTTAAATGACAGAGGAGTTGTTAATAACATGACAAGCTGTGTGTTTGACTTGAATTGACAAATTGACAAAATTAAATGTAACTATAATTATATATGCTGTAATAGGAAAATAATCAACCTTAAGGTGATAACAGTGTCTCTGCTTCATCACACCACCCCACCACTGATTAATTTACAATACCAGCACCAAACACTGTGTGTTATTCATTACTTTGTACAAAGTATTGCTTTGTATCTTGTTTGTTCCTTTATTTTCTTCTTTATTTTTCCTTTTCTTTCCACTTCATTTATCATACTTTATTTTTCCCAGAGTCCCATTTCCTCTCTTTCTGCTCTTGCCATGTTGCACATAATGCGAAAATTTCAGGTGTTTGACTCATTATTAATGCAGCTGTCCCACGCCGAGGCCTCCGAGGACAATCAGGAGCCGTGATGGGTGAGGTTTATTTTAAAACACTCGCTGGTGATTGGTGAGGCTCGTCTGAAACACGGCCAGTCGTCCCACACGCTCCCTGAACGCCGAACCCGGGACGGCCCTCGCTGCGCAAGACAATAAACGGATGATGAAATAAAAATGCTCGATTCATCAAAATCAGCCCACCTCCAAATCTGGCGGCCAGCAAATTAAACAATATTTCATAATCACTCTACAAGCCTGACAATAGAAGCCAATTTGTAGCTAAAGGCACCTCCTAAGTGGGAGGAGTACACGTTTACACAGACACACAGCCAGCGGTGTGGAGTTAATTACCAGCCCTGGACACGCTCCAGAGGACTGAGATGCTCCCGGCGTACCTGCCTAATCAACTGTCCTGGAACCGGACGCCCAACGAGTCTTCATTTATCTTGTTGAGTGTGTAGGATGGCTAATTACTTCCATTCCAACCCCTCTCAAACACACACCGTCCCATGCTTCTTCAGTCTCTCAGACTCTGTGGCGCTGGACAACCGGGACAGAGGAGTCAACCAATTAGTCGTCCATTAGAGCCATCACAGAGCTCACATCAGCAGCAGAACCGAGGCGGCTAAAGGGCCTAATAATCTGCTATGGGTTCATGGCTAAAGCGAATCCTCCGGGACAGAATGGGACAGGACAAGGAGGAGGAGGAGGAGGAGAGAAGGAGGAGGAGAGGTCAGGAACAATTTTTCTGCTGCCAAAGATGTCAAGTTTGTGCAGTTACAGATGATTACAGACAATTACAGACGTCCTCCCTCTTCTGGGTTCAAAGAGGCCTGGGAAAAAAACTCAGAACAAGGCTCTGCATTACAGAAAATTAAGTTATTCTTGCTTAATGGTGCATTATTACAATTCATTAGAAAGTGATGTGATGTTTTTTTTCGTTAAACTTCGCTTAAGTGTCTCACAGAAACACACATCTATGGAGACAGATTACGACCCACTCGCATGCCTTACACGAGCGATATATTCAGAAATGATCAGCATGATGTGAGTTTAATTAAATGATGTTTCGTCTGTTCTCATATTTGTCTCCATTAAGTGACAACGATGGAGGGAAAAGAGTCGTTAACTGTCAGTGATGAGGAGGAATGGAGCTGGAGACAGACTCCATCCTTGAACACAATTAATGACACTATAATTGCAAAACAAGTCTCTTATCTGGGAGTGTTTGATGATACCGGAGAGACGGTGGGATTATACTGATAAGGACGAGACCCAGCCAAAGAAATTAGGCAATTCTGGGTGCAGGGCAGCTGTTGGTGCATGATGGGTAATTGCGTCAGTGCTTCCCATCCCCCTGATTTTCGCCCCTAAAGCGGTTAGTTCTCGTAGGGCGTCATCATTTTTCAGCGTCCCATCCATCTTCAGCCTCCGATTAATTCTTTTCATTTCGGCGCCTCTCTCATAAATCCTGGCACACTTAATTAATTTCACTGGCAGCGTGTGGGCCGCCATAAAAACAGAATTGTTCTTGCTCTCTCTCTTTTACAAAAAAAAATAAATCCCCATATTAATTATGCTATTTTACAGCAATCTCATTGAAGGCTATGTTTCATCTTTCATAATTAGATTTTCAACAACAACAACGGGGCCAACAAAAGAGTCTAATTATGGATTTGGCGAAGCTCCGGGCAAGCCAGGATCGATGGGCCGCTTTTATTATTGTTATTGTTGGTGTTATTGTTCCAAAGTGGTGAGGAGGGAGATTATACATGAAGCCTCGACGCCAGAATAAATCAAATTTACAAGGATTGTTTGTTATGCTGCGACTCTTTGGGGCTTTGGTGACTCCTTGGTGTCGGGACGTGATGGTTGTTGAGTTGAGGAAGAACCTCTGAGGAGAAGTCTTTGAGCCAAATCTTACCTGCATATCACTGAAGAATAGACCGCAATAGTTTCCTGTTAAATTAACAGGTAGTTGATTGAAATAGAAAAGCTAACTATGAAGTGGAAACTATAAAAATGTTCACCTGTACCATCTCAACTCAGAACTTATCTGAATTTGCATATAGTTTGTATTTCATACTATGCAGAAAAAAGATCTTCTACAGGTGCACCAATACACCAATTCTTAAAGATGTCTGCCAATACTGAGCACACATACAAGTACTGGTTTTCCGTTTGGAGGTAAGCTTGGCCTAACTTCTGATTCTGTCCCAAGGTTCTTCTAGAACACTTTAAGGTGGCTAATAACCTTTTATCATCCAGTGAACCTTGGAGTGTGTAACTCACTTGCCCAGTTAATACATACACTCTAAAAAAAGGTTCTTCAAAGATTCACTGGATAATAAGAGTTCTTAGAATTCAACAAAAGGTTCTATTTGGAATCACTTTGTTGTATGGTATGAACATAGAACCTTCTTACAGAAGGGAACCTGAAGAACTCTTAAGGGTTTTAATAGAGTATCATTAGTGCATCAGAGTCTTCTCAGTGCCAACTCAGAGGAATCTCAGTTCCTGATGGTTCTTGATATACAGAACCTCTGAGAGTTCCTACTGGAAAGAGAGCATGGGAAGTGAAGCTGAAAGGTGAAAAGTGACAGGAAGCATATTGATATGGAGTGGGTGGGGCAAGCAATGAAATAAAAGTAGCATAGTTTGTAATAATAATAATATAATAATAATAATAATAATAATAATAATAATAATAATAATAATAATAATAATAATAATAAGCGTAAGAATGTGAGAAGACAAGCTCGTTCAACAGTCATTGCTATTGTGGTTAGATTTATGAGAACGGTGTTGCTAAGCAACAAACTAGCATACAATTAGTACAATAATTTAGCTCGCTGGTATTGTTTGTTTTCACAATGACTGTGTAAATGAGACAAAGTCATCAGGAATATCAACATTTCTCTGAGATATTTTGATAAATGACTGAAGCCCTATTCGGATTGGATTAGTTTATCACGGGGACGTTTGTAGTGAAACATTTTACACGTCTACTCAGTGATGAAACTGCAGATGGTATTAAAATTACTGTTACCGAATGTTTGCGTCACGTGATCATATGATGATACATGTGATACTACTAGTAAGTAATGGCTTCTAATGGTACCTGTAGCTGAGATTCTGATCACCCTTTAATAAGCCTGCAGGATCTCACTTTTCTAATCAATTTTAGTTTCTTTTTCCTTCAGATGATAATGTTTTCCTAGAACGTGTATGGAGTGAAGGTTTTCCATTCAGTACAATAGATGGTTGAGTGACTCTTCAGAAGCATCCATTGTTTGTTTCACAATTTGGGAGGGTTTCTGGTGGATCCACGTGTGAGCAGTGGCCAAAAGTATTTTTTTTTCCCAATACGAGATGTCGAGACAACTGAATGGAAAAATCATGGAGATTTGTATCTGGGAGGGACTAAAACAAGGAGATGAATGCTGAGTTAGCTGCAAAACAGTTTGCCATTCGGTAATCTTAATCCCAACTGGATATGGCTTTGTATGACTAAAATGACACTGTAGTGTCAAAAGTTCCCCAACTTCCAAGAGCAAACATGTAACTGTGAGAATTTCAAAAAGGTGAATAATGCAAGAGTGGTGCATTTATGTATGAATTGAATTAGTCTTTGGGCTGAACACTGCTTCAGTCCATAATTTATCATCATCAACAACAACAACAAAATACCAGGGAGTTGAATTAAACTTCGCAACCAAGACAGCATCATTGTTTCGTTTGCTTCTGCCATTTCTGCTCCATTTTCCATTCCTTCTTCTCCTCCTGATATCTGTCTTTTCATTGCTGTTCCACAGCAAGGCCTTTTGAGAGAACCTGGGGCCAAAAATTACTCCCCTGGTTTAATTGGCATTATCATTTTAGCTTTCTGACAGAGATGGATCACTGCTAGCCCACCAGCCCGCTGCTGTTACGAAGGGGGGTCTAAAGTGGTGTGACGGAGAGACAGATAGAGAGAAAGATGAGATGAATCTGTCTACAGGTGAGAGATTCAGGGAGCAGAGCACCCAACCAGAAAGCAGAACTTTACTACAAAGTTTTAATTGAAATCTGCAGGATCACCTACAGTTACACTATATGTAGCTAAAACAAATATCACAAAAATAGTATTAAGACATTCAGAGATTTTAAAAAGCTCATATTTTAATGTGTATAGAAAGCCATGACACCTTTATTAAGGGTAGTGTTCATAGGGCTACAGAGCACCTACATGAAGACTTCATGAAAATGGACATACTCGTAAATGCACATTTATATCCAAGAGTTTATTGTAACAGACAACGAAATATGGATCAAGACAGGAACAAAGACTGAAGAAAAGATGAAGGGAGTCGGCTTGAGAGATAGGATTGGAGACGGGGATGGACAGACAGATAGTGAGTTGAATGGAGTAATAAAAGGAACAAGAGATGGACAAAGAAAAGGACAGAGAGAAGGATATGGATAGAAGTGCTGTAAGGACTGAGTATTAATGTAGCACCAAACAGCTGTATCTCAGTGCAGAAGCATCGTAGCAGCATGTGAAGCTTCAGTGAAGTGCTAAGGAGGCGACTTGCCCTCATGTTGCATTATAAGTCAGACTGTGAGTGTAATAAACAGGACCCCGTTATAGCTGCCCCTCCTGCTGCCTGAGCTCAATTACATCCATGCAGAGCAGTGAGTATCCCCAGAGCCTCTGAGCCCAGGGACAACTTTACCACATCATCACTTACAAAAGCTGCTTTTACTCACTTTCATTACACAAACCTGAATCTGTCGTCTGTTTCCCCCCCCCATCTATCTCACCCCCATCTGTCTCACCCCCTCACCTGTCTCACTCACTACTTCCTGCCTACATACTCACTTACAGAGTCTGATTTCATCTCCCATGAGTCACAGTGCAGTAACAAAGAAAGAAAGAAAGAAAGAAAGAAAGAAAGAAAGAAAGAAAGAAAGAAAGAAAGAAAGAAAGAAAGAAAGA
>JAOVVH010000024.1:1482983-1498873 GCA_028566435.1 Scorpiodoras heckelii
CCTAGTGGTGGATGGTGCTCTGTCCTGGGTGTTGTCCTCTCTCCCTTCCCTGCACCCCATTCAGTCCCCCAGGGGCCGGTGGTCTCCGGCTGAGAGTACGCTGTGCGCAATTGGCTGCCGCTTCTCACCGGTGTGTGATTGGTGTTAAAAAAAAAAAAAAAAGAAAAGGTGTATGTTGACTGTAAGCGTCCTTGGGTTTGAGAAAGGCGCTATATAAATCGAACTTCATTCACTCACATACACACACACACAATGCACCTGGGCACAAAGCGAGCGAAGATGTCCATGGTGTATGAAGGCTGGAGTAGAAGAACTCGTGTGTCCTGCACAGATCCCTGATCTGAACCCCACTGAACATCTTTGAGATGACCTGGAACTGGAGCCTCCTCCTCATCCCAACATCAGAACCTGACCTCATTAATGCTCTTGTAGAATGTGTGAATGAACAAATCCCCACATCCACGCACTGAACTTGAGTGAAAAGCCTTCATAGAAGACTGGAGCTCATTATTATAACAAAAAAAGGAACATTCAATAAGCACAGAGGGGTGTGAAGATCAGGGGCACACAAATTTTAGCTAAAATGGGTGGGGAGGGAATTCTTTGGCTAGTTTCTAGATATTAAGAAGACAATAATGAGCAATAATTGAGCTTATACTGTACACTTGTTAATACACACATTCTTAGAAAACAAGGTTCTCCAGTGGTTCTTTGGTTATCCTTCTTGGGAAACCCTTAAATCCAAACAAATTTTTGGTTCCCAGAACATTTCTTGAAGGCATGTTTGGTTGGTTGTCCTATGGTTTAGCAGAACATTTTTGCCATTAGGTTTTTAAGTTCCTGTTTTGGTTTATGGAACATTCTTGTAACATCTGTAATCTGGAAACCTTTGGAGAACATTCCCACTTGGCTGTATTAAAGTTCCTCTATCCATTGCAATACAAGTAACCTTATGACAACAACCCAGTTTAGTTCTCTAAATGCAACACAAACATTCCTACCATTAGATATTTTGGTTCCCAAAACATTTGTGGAACGTTCTGATGTACAACAACCTGGAGCAAGCATTCTCCAAATGTTGGGAGAAGGTTCTTGTATAGCTAACCATATGAGAACCAAAATGTTTCCCTATTGTTCCAGTAAAGGTTACATGTAGAACCCATTTACGAAGCTATGAATACTTAAATATACAAAGAAGAACCTTAAAGAACCCTGAGGAAATATGAGGAACATTATGAGCAATAATTGAGGTTGTACTGCATACTTACAGAGTTAATACACAGTCTTTTTTTTGGGGGGGGGGTTCTTTAAGAGTTCTTTGGTTGTCCTTCTTGGGAAACCCTTATGGGTTATATACGTAGAATGGGTTACAGCCTAAAGAACCCATTTTTCCAGCCACAAGACAGTACCATATACTATAGCTTCATGGTTCTGTGCATTCACTCAGAGGGACAACTGGGCAACCTTTCATGGTACTCAAGCGTCTTCAGAAAAAATCTGTATTTGCAAATCCATATTTTCCAGCATGGTCGCCTGCATAAAAGTTCCAGCATTCAGTTACATGTTAAAGTTTAGTTCACGTTTACTGATTACATGAAGTTCCACAGTGTCCCAAGGAGCTGAACAGGAAGTGGACGTATGGATCCAGTTTCCTAGCCGTGATATTTTTCTAAATGTGTAACTGAACATACATACATACATAGAACACAATTTCAATTCCGAAAAAAACAAATATTTATTTCCATTCTGAGATTAAAAAAAATGTTATAAAAATGTTAAATAATCTGTACAATTAGGACACTGTTAATATTGAATGCTTTAGCAGCCCAGAATAACAAAAATAAATAAATAAATAAATACACAAACGAGACACATGCACACCTCCACAGTGACAGGTGGCTAAAGGAACCGTGATGAAGAGGGCTTAAAAGCACCAACATCAGATGTGGAAAGAGGGAGGGGAAAAAACTCCACACAAACAGCTAATAAACATTATTCAGCATCCTGCAATCACAATATCGTTTGTGAATACACAAATAAAAGACTCCGAGGTGGAGGAGAGAAAGACGGACGTCGTTTATATCTCTCGAGGAGATTTATTCGTGAAAGGTGGCGCCGGTGAGTCACACGCCTCCAGAAGAAGCCCCTGACATCCAACGCACAAGTCCTGGTTATGCCAGTCTCTCATAGCCAGAGCGTGAGGAGCGAGAGAACCAGAAATGCGAGACGACACCAGAACCAGAGGAACCCTGAGCACAACAAAATTTACATTCCTTCATCAATCACTTGGATACTCTGGTGTGGTTACAGCTACAGTTTGTAAACTCAACAACGCAACGCTCCAGATTGATTAATACACAACAAGACACCAGTTTATTAGGTACACAAATATCAGATCAATCCATTCATTCATGAGGTTTATAAATGCGAGTCCTAACAGGAAACCTGTAAATGATGTAAAAGCATTTGTTGAACTGCTGTAAGTAACTCACCGGGACAGATCCCACGACCATCGCTCGTTCCAGAAGTATCTCTGACTTTCCTCACATTCTTTTTTCAACACAATCTTCTTAAAGAAGCTTATGGGAAGGTTGATGCACCATTTAAATGGTAGACGCAGCTTTGGGGCAAAACACAAATGCACGTGGACATTCAGCCACGGAATTCATGCAAATGCAAACAAGCAGCCAAGGTCATGGTGTCATTCGGTTCTTTGATTTTGGACTGGAGCTATTAGGCTAATGTGGCTAATAGCTAATGGAAGTCCATCCAGCTCACTGAAAACCATCAAAGCTGTCGGTTCATTTTAACACATTGAAGTTCAAAATGGAAATTTAGCACCGTCCACAATCAGCTCCAGCTTTGAGTTGCAGAAAACTTCAAATTTTGGGAGGCGAAGTCTAGGTTTCAGAGGGTGGGATCCAGTGATCCAAGATGGCCGCCTGTGTGACATTCTAGCATTCTGCTCCATGGTGAAGTTTTGTTCACGTTTATCGAGGACGGCAAATTTTCAGTCTCAGACCTTAAGTCAGAATTCCTACTTGAAAACTCAGGACAGTCTCTAACTACGCGAGTTCAGCAAGCTAAATCAAATTAGCATGGCCACTCTGGACATCAACAATAAACAAATAAGCACTTTTTAGCTTTAAATGAGTTATTATTGTATTAGCTTTAGATCAGTCAACATACAGACGTGCTCATTTGTTACAGCTAGAACACCGATTCTACAGTCCAGTGTTTGGAGAAGAAAAATATACGTACATCAGTCAATCGTTATGGTTAGCTGGCTAGCTTAATGCTAGCAAAAGACAAACATGGAGTCCATGATTGGCTCCTCACATCGCAGCTCAAAAGCATGGATTTTGAAAATGGCCTAATTTAGAGTTACGAGTACTGAAAAATCTATTTTAAATACTACCACTCCAAAATAAATAACATAAGTAGTTTAAAAGTATTCAGTAGTGAGTATTTAAAAATTTTCAGAGCTATTCCCTCCTTAACTCTCTACACTGTAGCGCACAAATACATTTTCCCCATTCACAGCTAGCTAATCTATCCCATCACGCTTAGCATAAAACCAAAATATTTCTCTATACATTTCTTTAAATTAGGCGCCAAATTCCTTTACCCGGCTTCATGATGACAGAACGCTGCTACCGTTCTTGGTTTCAACTTCTAAGAACTTCTCGCAGGTTCGGCTGTGGCTGCATCGTTAGCGTGACTTTGCATGCTTGAGGACTGGTAAAGTACCCAAAACAAACTCAAAAATCCTATAGCAGTTTTAAGCTTCTTAATAAAGTACAATTCTTGAGAAAAAACTAGTCCATTACTGCGTATGAGAGTATATGCAAATCATTACTTTAAACTCCTGCATGCTAGCTACAGTAGATATATTAGTCTTAAAAACTAAAGAAGCTAACTTTAGACACCACGCATCTTGGCTGATCGAGAACATTTGGGTAAATTGTATAGCAGATTGTATTGTTGCATTAAAAAAAAAAACCTACCTCTAAACAACACTCTGGACACACAACCCTGTCAACAGAACATAAGAGAGATTATTAAGACCCTCCATCTACAAAATATGGAAGGCTACGCTAACATCAGAGACAGGAAGGTCAAAGGTCATACCTACTGCATAGAGAACAGAAGTTGTGCCAGGTGAAATACAAACTTCTCTTTGCACAACATGAACAAACCTGTAGAGTTTTAAAAAAAAAAGGACACTTCTGTTTTACAACAGCACAAAAAAACCAAAACCAAATATCGCACGCCATCAGGCACTTTTAAACACATTTATTTTTCCTACAGAAAGTTGCTGGCTAAGTTAGCACCAGCTAAATAGCTTGTATTAAAAATAGTATTACACAGCAAAATCCCCGGTCTTAAAGGAACACCCACTTGGAGTTACATAAACACCTTAAGGTGTTAAATCAACACTCTGGGTGTTTATTTAAGACTGGGGATTTGCTGTATAGTCAAACAGAGGGGGCAGGAAGTATAAATATCGACATTGAAATATCGGATCTCAGATTGAACATATAAAGCTGCGACCTGATTGGTTGGGAGATCTGACATCATTCATATTAAAATACTAAAAATTCTCTGAAGCCATGTCTTTACTCCAACACTGTAACTCAACCAAAATCAGCCAATAGAAATCATGAGCAGTGAGACATGATGTCGCCATACAGTATGTTAGCCGTTTTTTCTGTAGTCTGGCTCATTTACAATGATTTGAATAGATTTTATGAAATGCAATGCAGTACTACGTGAATTAGAACATAAAGTAGGAATTCAGCCGTAGCTAAGCAAAGACCAACAACCACTTTTCAGAATATCACAAATCTTATCTGGGCGAAAAACAGCACTGAATCTTTTACCAGACAAAAGAGTCGACTCTTATGAGCGAACCGAGTCAAATGACTCACTGAAGAGAATCGGAATTCCTACACTGCAAAAAAAATGACATCTTGGCAAATAAAAATCTTTACTATAGTCAAAATTATCTAGGGTTTCTTATTATAAAGAATACAATTAACCAGATGTAAGATTACTAAAAATATTTCTAGACATTTTTTACAAATTTGTCTTAAATTTAAAAATTAAATGTCTAGAAATAGGTTTAGCAATCTAATATCTGGTTGATATAAGGTCATATTATAATAAGAAACACTATTTTAATTTGAGTATAAAGATATTTTAACTCCTTTCATAAGATTTCATTCCTCGCAGAACATCACTAAAAGCCATGCCTGAAAAATGAGTGCTTGGATGTCCGAATAGAACGAAATCGGCTTTTAACACTTCCTGACATGGCGTAATCTACTCATGTAGCATGTTTAGTTTGGATGTTGGTTAGTGTTCATGAGCCAAACGACAAATAAGTATAAATCAGTGGGGAACTAGTGTAAATTAGCAGCAAGTGCAAACAGGAAATGGTAAACAAATCTGAACTTTAAAAGCTGATTTGAACCTCCTGTATAAAAGAGAAGTCTGAACGCTTAGTGTATCCTTCCCCATCTGAAATTCTGCCCCCTCCCTGCCCAGCTCACCCGCCAGTTCCTGTACGCATCACACGACGACTTCCCCTCCTTCCTGTAGTGTGTTTTGATGACCTCAGCAATGGTTGTGGGAACAGAAACTTTGTTCTTCAGTGCCTTTCAAAAGACATTTCAAGATCAACACTAAATCCGTCTCAAAGTCTTATTAGAACACACATACACGGTTCTTCACTTACAAGCTGCTGGACCTCCAGGTTGCCGGGTAAGGATCGAGCACGCCGTTTTCCTTGGAAAAGCATGCAATCTTCAGACAGACTCAGTGGTGTGGAGGAGAGAGTGGGAGTGAAGCTCAGATTCTTCACATATGAACCTGCTGAATCACATCACATCAGATCAGATCCGCACTGTTGCTTCTTTAAGTTTCCTTATCCACTTGGTGTTAACAAGGATCCTAAAGAGATGCGTTTCCTTTGTCCCAGTAACTAATGGACGATGCTATATTCAAGATGAACATACTTGTAATTCTCCATCTACAACCAGTAAACACCCCCCCCCAACTACCAGTTCCTTCCCTGTTTACAGAGCAACATCAAATCATCACCTGTGAACACTAAGTAATAGTGGTAGGCCTATATGAATATAAAGATGGATTCTTTATAAATATAATCAATCGAATTGGTATGTTTTATCTATTTTAAGCATGCCATAATCTTATGCATTGTACACATTTTGTTTTATTTCTTGTTCAAAGCTTAACCAGGGACTGGGGCTGCAAATTAGCTTATGCTGGAAGCCTCATATACATTACATCTGGTGCATTTTATGTAACAATGTTTCGGTATTGTCCCTGTTAAACAAAAGTAAATAAATAAATAAAAATCATGTCCGCTCGCACTGTAAAGTCTCCTTTCTCTACTTTTACACAAGTTCACATCAGTATCGGCTTTAGAGCAGTTAATATATACACATATGCAGTATTTGGTTAAACCTAGTATCACTAACATTAGATGACTAGCATGTGCACGTTGAAATGTCCCGCGACTGGAAGTGACATCATTACGACTTGTAAAGGATTACCCAAGATTCAGATCACATTATTTTAGATCAGACTTCGGCATCCCAGAAACCTTCTCAAACGTGTATGAAATCAACAGGATATAAGACCCTAGAACGGTGATGAGCAACAGCCAATCAGAAGTTGAGAGGAAGCCAGGAGGATGAGGATGGAGTAGCTACAAAAATTCATGGCTTCCATACAAAAATTCTGTCATTTTGCGACACAGGTTAGTGGACACACACAACGTGCACAGCAAGAAGCACCTCCTTGTATGGCACCAATTCCAGTTTCGACAAAGTCACAAGAACAAACACTTCCCGCTGTGAATTTGTGAAGACAGGGATAAAACAACGACACCAAAGCCATCCACTACCAGGAGCCAAGAGGACAAAATCGGCCATGCTGTCTAGGTGGGAGGGGCATATTCACTCTCCCCTGTCAATCACAACACTAGCCAATCGTATGCATCTGTATGCTCATGTACTTCAAAGAGGGCAGATAACTCTTTCCGCCGAGTGTTCCCCTGCCCTGTAAAGATAATGTACACAAGGGTTCCACACAGAAAAAACCTTAAGGAACATCTTCAAGAACCAGCGTAGATGACCAGATGTACAGATTTACATATATATACACAACTGAATTCCATGAGACACTATAAGTGTCCAGGTGAACAGAAAATCAACTATCAAACTTAATATTGTGTTATTTAGTGATTCTAGGTTAAAAGCCAACATCATGAACAGCTTGATAAAGAAATTAGTTGGTGTCAGTGACATTAAAAAAAAATAACGTGGGGCAAAAACACACGACAGATTTATAGTTTCTATTTATTTTCAGGTCTTTAATGCTGTACTGGATCATAACAGTGTTCAACAACAGAAAACGAGACTCAACCTTTTATTCAGACAACAAAAAAAGCCACTATGATTCACACGGTTCCGTCTAATCTGTAATTTATATTTTGATTAGATGACGTGTGTTTGAACGTGTTTGAAATGCAAGAGTTCAGTTATCATATTTCTTAGAATTGTTTGTTTACCTCCATCTCGTTATTTCATCATCATTACTTTTAATATATCCCCGCCCACTTTAAACCAGTCACGATAACATTGCGGGGAAATTTTTGTGGCAAATTGCTCCAGAGAAAAGATGAACATTGCTCTGTCTTTTGTGGCAAGTAGTAACGCTAGCTGCAACACTAAAAGTAATGAGAAGTTAATCCAAACCTGACCGTGTGCTTTACCTGTATAACTGTCCTCTTGTGAAGTGGAATCATCTTTACACATCGTTTCCTAATTAAAGGACAGAATCCACAGGGTTAATTAGTAGTAATAAATATTATAACCTATAAAGCTGTGCTCTGCCCTTACTCGGCGTGGTGCCCCCTTCTGGCTGGAGCTGTGAACTGCTTTCAGAATGGAGGACACGTCTTGGTTTGTACCTTCACAGACGGACATCACAGGAGACACGCCGTCATCCACAAAGCGTGACGGACATCCGATTACCGCTTCTACAGATCCAACAAAAGACATGATTTTTCTCATTTAAAAAATTATTTAAGTCTTTGTCTTGGGTATTTTAAGAAATCCTCCAAATTAAAAAGATCCATTAAAACGATCTATCTGTAATCAAGGCCCTGCATGTGCAGGACTACCCATAATGCACTGCATTCAAAATATTAAATGAGCACAAAGATAGTAAACAAAGGAAGTTACATAACGCAGCACTTGGAAAGTCATAACAATTACATATAGCCATTTTTGACGTCTGCGGGTTTGAGCTACAATGTGGGAGGGGGTTTAGGGGAGGCACGAACACCTTCATGTTTATCTTGTTAGCAACAAGCTAGCCAGCTAACCGATGAGCGATGTATATTTTCCTCTTCAAGTCTGTGAGTCGTAGAGTCTGTGTTCTAGATTTAACAGCATCTGTGTTGATTGATGTAAAGCTAATACTTGTAAATTCAGCATCAAATTTTACAAGCACTACAGACGTGACTGTTCATGCTGTGAGCAGCCATGTTGGATTTGAGGTTTTGGTTGGAAAGACCGGCCCAAGTTTCCTACTAGGAATTCTGGGTTGGGAAATAGTCAAAGGCAGCATGAGACCCAGAGACAGGGATGCAGAGATACTTGGACATGAGCAGCCAGACCTTTACACGGGTGTCTCCTCCAACACGAGGACAGGAGCTTCACTGGGTCAGTGGAGCGGATTTCCTTCATCAGCAGTTCATGCAGATCGATCTCGTTTCTCAGATTCTGGATTCGCGGTTTGAGTTTTCGCTCAGAGACCTGAACAACAGGGAGACACCTGCATATACTGAAACAGCTGAAAAGTGAATCAAATATTTTCCACAACAGGCTGAATTTACTGGATGAACCTCTAGACAGAATAAACAGAGCTCAAAACACTTCCGTGTTCATGAAAAGGTGGAAAGTTCAAATTCCAGAACATTTGTATTTTATAGATAAAATGTGAATTCATTAGCACTAGACTTGTTCCAAAATGACTACAATGTCCAGAAACAGAAACTGACCGGTCGCAGTTTAGGCCCCAACCGTATAATGTCCAGGAGCGCTTGATGAGGATCAGCTCTTCCCTCTACATGACTGTTCTCCAGCACCTTCACTCCAGAACAACAATAATTACAATAATTTCACTGTGTACAAAAAGTGGAATAAATACAAGACAAATAGAAATCACCAAGTTCAAAATTTTACAGTTCATATTATAGCCTTTGTGATGCAATGAACAAAACAGTCAATCTTGGCACACGTTCACCAAAAACGTTCACTTTTTTAAATAAATATATAGTAATGATTATTATTTAGGGATGTTAGAATGCTCATGTGTAGTAATGGGAGGAAAAAAGAAATGTTCCTGCAGCTGCTAAAATGAAAATTAAACCGGACTGCAGTTCTTATAGCATATGATACCTTAAGATAATAATAAATTTACACAAGCACAGCATCCACATAGGACATTATTTTAAAGCAGCAGGTCATAAATTTAGCAGAAAATCATATTTCAGTGTGA
The DNA here is from genome assembly GCA_028566435.1 of Scorpiodoras heckelii. Taxonomy (NCBI): domain Eukaryota; kingdom Metazoa; phylum Chordata; class Actinopteri; order Siluriformes; family Doradidae; genus Scorpiodoras; species Scorpiodoras heckelii. The sequence goes on from JAOVVH010000024.1 coordinate 1,492,581, forward strand.
TTTACAAGTTAAAGGAGTCACTTAAGAAACTAGAAGTGAACTTGTAGAGCACAGACCCCCCACCAAGGCCAATAGGGTTCACACGTGCCTGACAAACTCATTTCAATTTTGCCTAGTAATACGTGGATTAACGCTTGTCAGATCTGCTCCAAAATTTTATGGCTTCTTCCTTGGTCTGTACTACGGCCTTCCACCAAATTTCATGCCAATTGACCATGAAGTTTTTCTGTAATCCTACCAAAAGTCAAACACGCATAAAATCACTTGCATTCTAAATATAATAAATCTAATTTAGTTTTGTAACAGAAAGAACAAATATATTTAAATCTCATTACATGTAAACATCTCCAGCTGCAAAAATAATTTTCCAAATCCAGTTCCAGTCTTTGTTGTTTGCTACCGGATCCGATTTTTTTTTTTTTGCTGGCATCACCCTTATACAGACACCATATGAGATCAGCGCCCTCTCTATTACTGACCAATGTTATTTTAATAATAATTATGTATTGGTATACAGTGTGCATTTCTAAATTAATGTTTAATATCTTTTCTGCTCTCAGAAGATTTAAACCATTAGACGCTTTGTAGAAGAAACAGAACAAGGACCTTGACTTTGCGCAGTGTGTAGCGTCTGAGCCGGATGTCCTGCAGGAGCTGGCTGAAAGGAGACGTGTCGACCGGCAGAAGGACGCCGGGGTTCGGTTTGTCCCTGGGAGGACGCAGGACAACGCCTCTGCTCAACTCATCCATCAGGTGCTTCCACGTGAACTCCTGTTTGGTGCAGTGATGCAGAAATCGACTTCCTGGATTAAAGCATGAAAACATCACAAAAGCATCATTTTTCTGTTTGTTCCTGTTTTTCATCCTCACCCAGTTAGAGGTCATATCCGGTACCAGATTGCTCTCCGATTCCTTGATCAGTTTCTGCAGACTCTGTTGGAGAACACAAACAGAAAAATCTTCTGCTTCAAGATCTTAAAATACGATATTCATTATACATCATAAATTATGTAAGCGAATATCACACATGTAAGGAATAAAACACTGTTGTGCTGTTACAGGAAAATAATCAACAACAATTAAGTGTTATGAAGTTGATTATTTTTGCAAATTGTTTTAATCCTCTTACACCACAGCAGTTTTACCAACAATTACAATTACAGAACTTATCCATTTATATTTACTTCCTGTTATTACTTACACTATAGCAGCTACAACATTATTTAAAAGAAAACAGTGTAAAATAACAGCTTTACCTCTGATTCTTCCATAAACGTTAAACAAACATGTTTTCCAATATCTTCACATTTCTCCTTACAGAAAACTACACCATATCAACAATTACGTGCTTTTAAAAAAGTGGATATTTATGTGGATATTGTTTCTCACCTCCTGGGTTTGCTGGATGATCTGCAGATAGTTGCACAGCTCGATGGTGTGTGAGTAAAGTGTAGCACACACACTCCTGTAATGCCGAGTCGCTTGATTCGGGTTATAAAGCCGCTCTTCACAAACCTGCACCAGGACCAAGAGTGTTTAATAAAACGATAACCTTACTATTATGTTGTGTTACCATAAGTACAACCGCCCTGGACTACACATAATGTACACAAAGTTACCACACAACCAATTAAACATCAGGAAATTATTCGACAACAGGGTGGCGTGATGAAGTGAAGTTCCTGTTACGAATCCTGAAGAGTTTTATTCCTTGTATTCTACAGCGATTTGTCAGCAATGTTCTATTTATTAAAGAATGACATGCTATAACTTCATCTGTTTACATTAGTGCAGCTAATTCCCTTATTCATATTTCTGTCTTTTCAAATACAAAAAAACCCATCAAATAAAATAAAATAATCGCAGCTTTATCGAGCACATGTTACTGAGAAACCAACAACTCCATCGTCAAGATGGTGAAAAGTTACAGCTTTACGTCTGACTTAAAAAGCAGCGACACTGGAGACTCCTTAAATAAGTATTCAATAAATTACAGAAAACTTGACCATATCAAGGACTAGAGACATTATGGCATCTGCTGTACAAGTCCCTGTGAATGAGCTGTTGCTATAGAAACAATCATGTATGACAATGAGCATATTAATAGCCTATAAACCTACGATTTACAGCTGCACTACTTCCGACCAATCACAATCAAGAATTCACCAACACTGAAGTGTAAAAGTGAATATTAGTCAAGTCAAGAAGGAGAAATTACATTACTGTAAGATACTAATAAATTATTAAAGAAATATTAAACCTGGTCATGAACTGATCAACTTCCAACAATTGCAAGACCATCAACAGAAAAGACACATGGCTTCAAAGATGATGAGCAGGTGATCTGTACCTACCTGTAGGACCTCAGAGATGGTGCAAATAGGCTGGAGAAGGCGTTCAGCACCCAGTCTGATATCCACCTTGGTCATCTGATCCACCAGCAGCTCCAGCGTCTTGTCCAGCTCTCGCTCTACGTCTGCACCGAGGCCCCAGTCCAGGCATGAGTACATCAGACGACCCACATAATCCACCGTCTGGACAAACAAACTGCTAAACCCTGCGTCCTTCAGGCAGGAAGTGAATATTCATGAGGCTAAACCTGATGCTTACCTGAGCCTCGGTCTCGATTACAAACTGGTGTTCTGCTCGGAGAAATGAAACGATCACGAGAGGGAAAAGCCAGGGGTGAGTGACAAGGGGAAAAAATATCAGAATACATGAATATCTTCAGCATACACAATGCACTTCACTAGACTGATCTTTATTGAAGATTTGCTAAGAAAGGATCACCAAAATATGTCGTTTTTCAATTTAAACCATTCATACCATTTAAACCCTTCAAAACAGTGAGTAAAAGGGTGGAAAACTAAAAAAAGTGGTACAACAAAAGCAGATTTTAGCATCCTGTAGTAAAGATATGAAAGTACCAGAGATCCAACACCTTATCATCTTATGACTATTATTTAATGATGGTGCAGCTTTTGTACAATTCCTTAACAAAGAAATACATATAATGGGAAACATTATATACACGTCACTTAAAATATTTGATGGCTGAAAATATCTGGATAAAATTAACTCAATGCATCTCCATATCCGAATACATTTAAGGCTGTTTAATAAGCATACCAAAAGTCAAAATTGTTGCTTTTGCAGTTCTTGAGATATGGTAAGGTCCCTTAAAGTGCAGCGCCTTCTATGGATGGAATGTCAAGAAATTTGGTGGGCATTTACAGAATGTAGTAGTGATTTTGTCAGGTTTGAGCCTTTACTTCCCAAGATATTGGCTAGTGAAGTACTAGGTATTTGCTTGAACATTATTCACTTAGGGATGCAGACCATATCAGAAATGTGGTTTCATGTGTATGGGTGAAGTGAAGTACTGTGCTTGCACACAGAGGAATTTGTCCTCCACATTTAACCCATCCGTACAGTGAAACACACATTGGTGAGATGAGCACACACTAGCCCGGGGCGGTGGGCAGCCTCGTCCAGGGTGCCCGGGGAGCACCTGGGGGTTAGGTGCCTTGCTCAATGGCACTTCAGGTCATGTCTTGCCAGTTTCAGGGATCGAACCGGTGACCTTCCAATCACAAGGCTGGTTCTTTAACCCCAAGCCCATGGCTGCCCCGTGTGAAGTCTAAGTATTTTATATTGTAGAACAAATATTGATTAATTAAGATGAAGAAACTTGTTGACAACAGGTTCATTCATAGTTTCATACAGCTAAATGCTTTATCCTTTGATAATCGCCCAGTAAAAACTTATTCAGGTTTTGCAGACAGACATTTTAGAGTTTTCTGTTATTTATTCTGTTATTATGTTATAATGCAATACTTGGATGTCATGATTACAAATATAAGGCTTGTAAACAGGCTAATCTATAACAAATCATATTTTTCCTCAAACGATACAAGAATGTACAGTAAGTGTAAATTCTAACTACCCAAAATGTGCTAGAACCGTGGTTCTTCTGGTACCTTACCATATATTTTCTGAGTATGACAAATAGTTTTTATAGTGAATGCGTGTGATTACCATGTGGAGAAATTCTCTGTATCTTCAGGACAAAGAAGTATATGGTTTTGTGGGTTTTAGCTGCTATAATTCAAGTATGAACAGGAACTAACTTGTTTCAGGAACAACTATGAATGGATGAATAGTAGAATGTGCAGCTGTTTAATAAACAAAATTAGCCAGTGTTGGGAATTTGCTGTTTGAAAATGTCTGATGGCTGAAAATATCTGGATAAAACTAAATGCATATGGTAGTGCAGCGCCCTCTATGGATGAAATGTCATGAAATTTGGTGGGCATCTAAAGAATATAGTAGTCATGCAGGGTGTGAAATTTTGTGAGGTTCGAGCCTTTACATCCCAAGATATTGGCTGGTGAATTACACTTACGTTTTACATTTATAGAATTTAACAGACGCTCTTGTCCAGAGTGACTTACATTTCTCATTTACACCAGTGAGCGGTTAAGGGTTAAGGACCTTGCTCAAGGGCCTGACAGTGGCAGCAGCTTGACTGTGTTGGGATTTGAACTCACAACCTTCTGATCAGTAGTCCAACATCTTAACCACTGAGCTACCACTACCCATGTACAAGATGAATAAAACATTTCAGACTCTGTTTCCATCACAGCTCCCTACTGCTGATTATTTAACCCTAACAGCACAATCTTTAGAGGTTAGTTCTTTTTCCCCCTTGAGAGAATGTGGAAACCTGGACATCTCACCCACTTTGCCGTGCTCTATTCTCAGAGCAATGTTGCCTTCCGAGGAGAGGAAAACCCCCTCCGGTCCTGGGAGCCTAAAACTTTTCCAAGAGCTGTAACTCTGACCATCATCCAGACTGAAGTTCCTCTGCAGCAGTGAGCAGAGCTGGTAGCAAAGCGCCCAGGCCTGCTCCTCACACACCGGCTGGTCGTGGACACACAGGATGTCCCTCAGAGAGAGCTGGCTGCAGCTCGGAGGAAACACAACCTTCTCCATCGCCTTCAGTTCATAAATAATTATCAATAATTAATACATTAATAATCTTAATTTCAGACCAGTATGTAGAAAGTGTTGGCTAATCACAGCTACTGAAATACAGGCTACTGGAGCCTTCCTTAGATTTAACCATGAGAGTTTTCTGCTTCTCTCCTTCAGAGCTCTCGTTTAATCACCTGACTCTTTAATTAGTTAACGAGGTGACTCAGGTGTGTCAGAGCAGGTAGATGGATTACCTGAGAATCTCTAAATAGCTAAAGAGACTAAAACTAAAAATATTAATAACAAAATCAATTTGTAAGGAATTCAGTAAGGAATAAAGAATCATGTGGTGGTGCGATGACGTTACTGTTACCACCCCTACACTGATTATTTTCCTATAACAGCACACCCCTAAGTGTTTTATTCAACCTACAAGACTGCAGTTTGCAGCAATTTTGTCTTTTTATTTATAAAGGAAAACGTTTTTAACCATTTATAGTTATTTTTAATGTTGTACAACCTTCCTGACACAAGTTAGTTCCTAATCCCTTGAGATTATTTAAATAAAAAAATTATATTTAGACTTTCAGTATCAAAGTAATAAACCTTTGCAAGTTTTAAACTATTAAAAGAACAAACTGTTCTTTCTGCACTATTAAAAAACACGCAGCCGTTATCAATATCCAGCAATTTGTCAACAATAAAAAAATCTTTATTTATTAAAGAATGTCACCCTTAAATAATGAATCCATTTATTATTACTTTTAATGTTGCGGAAAGTCCTGGAAACATCCAACATCCATCAGTTCCTGAATTCTGTTCTTCTTTTTTTGAAAAGCTAAAGGAAGTAAAAGCTTCACAAATTCAGTTGGTGATAAGTTTCAGCCCATAACTAGGAGTGTTTATATAGTAGCTCTGAGGAGCTCGGGTTATCTGGGAAAGCTGAAGATCATGATGAAGCTGGCTGAGAAGAAATTGTGTAAACATCTTTAGGAATATTGCTAAAAATGTATAAAATAATTAAATTATGAAATCTAATTTAATAAGTTAAGGTTTTGTTGGTTGCCACATAACTCCATGTCTCAGTTCAGTGTTAATGTCTTCATTATTTTCATTATTGTAAAAACAAACAAACAAAAAAAACCCCTTTTGACTGGTAGTGTATATAATAAATAATGAAATCATGAAAGTTCTTGGAATTGTACAGTACCAGTCAAAAATATGGACAACTTTAATTCAGTGGTTTTCATTCTTTAAAAATGTTCTGCATTGTAGATTAATACTAAAGTCATCCAAACTATGAAGAAATACATCTG
>JAOVVH010000024.1:1527289-1542053 GCA_028566435.1 Scorpiodoras heckelii
TCTCAGTAAAGGAGGCGTGGCCTCTGGGCCTGTTAGTCTCAGTAAAGGAGGCGTGGCCACTGGGCCTGTTAGTCTCAGTAAAGGAGGCGTGGCCTCTGGGCCTGTTAGTCTCAGTAAAGGAGGCGTGGCCTCTGGGCCTGTTAGTCTCAGTAAAGGAGGCATGGCCTCTGGGCCTCTGCTACAAACCCTTTTTGTTCATGTTTTATGATTCTGTACCGTAGACGCCATTTCCTGTGTCAGATTTCCGCTGTAGAACTCAGAGATCCCGTTGGCTGCCACTCTGTCCAAAATGGCCGCCAAATCCTGTCGTGTCATGAAGAGACCAGGGAGAGGAGGACGGCCCCCAGGCAGGAAGAGCTCCTGGAAAGCCTCTGAGACATTCTCTACCTTTATTTGGGACAGAGCGTTGGCTGCAGGGAACAAACAGGTTATAGTAACATTTTCTAATCAGATGTATAATCAGTGTGAACTGCAGGCTGCTCACCCAGGTCATGGGTTACGTTGAAGCCATGCCTGGCGACATCAGCGGCCATCGTGATCACCTCCTTCCAAGACTTTCTGGAGAAAAACAAAAAGTTGTAAAAATTTCCTCATTAAAAAAAGATTCTTTGAAGTGATGACTGATGAATCCAAATGAGCCGAGAAATTAAAAACAAGCTGCAAAAGGTCTGGCAGATTTGTAAAACAATTTCTGTGATTCAAGGTGGAAGACAGTAGTCGGTAAAAGCGAGTTTTACAGGGAGCACTCGCTACACATTCAGGTGTGTCTCTTCTATTTCTCATGTGTTACTTGTCAAAGATGTAAAATAGAGGTGAGAGCCTCTAGGATATGTAATGAGCATAAAAAAGTCAACAGGAAGCTTTGGGATTCAGCCAGAGGTCTTCAGCCAGTGACTTTGAACTTACTTTCCATAAAGCTGGTGAGCTTGTTGCAGTCCACTGAGCATGCCTGGTACAGCCACCATGAGCCCCGGCTGAAAAAGGGAACAAAGTGGAACCAAAGGCGTCAATATATTCCTGAGCAAGTGATAATCAACATGATGCTTATCTCAAATTACAGCAGGAAAGTGTAGCCATGTTCCTTAGTCACAGCCATCTTCAAAATAACTTTTGGTACTGGTGAATGTACCAGCTCAGATGTGGATTGTTGAGATTTTTAAGATGTTTGCTCAAGGGCCTGAATAGGCAGTCATGAGTTTTGATCTCACAACCTTGCAGGCAAACGTATCTATTGAGCCGTCATCCTTGACTGTTTGTTTAGTTCTGAAATTTGCATATACGGCATTTAAGAAAACAAATCATTCACGGGGCTGAATGCAAGACGATTTCATTCCACTCGAGTCAGAAAGTGAGTCAACTCTGAATCGACTCGCCTGAATCAACTGAATCAAATGGAATCAGAATTGAATCAATCATTTGTTTTCTGTGTTTGGTTGATGTGAGCTACTAAACTGAGCCAAAAGGCACAAACTGGACCAAAGGACAGAGCTGCAGCACTGCACAAATGTGAGGTATTGTGGATATTTATATCAACAAAATTTAAACAGGCTATTTTTATCAATACTGCATTATTTATTTCACTGTGATCTCTATGCTTGGGTGACTGTTATGATGCCCTTTTTCCTTCAGCAGTTTTCTGATCATTAAGGATGTTTCCAGCCTTACATGCCCACTCAGACAAAGTTTTGTTTTTTAGCTTACACTGAAGTCTCAGAAAAACTGGTATAGCAGTTAATCCTTGGTAGGTTCCCCACAGGATCTTGGAGGGAACGTTGCACAGTCCTCACGTTGATGTTTGTTGAGGGCCCAGCATTGAATTCTGATGTTACTTGAGGCAGTGTTACACGTCTATCACGTGAAACAATTCTTGCCAGCTGACGCTGCTCACGTTCATTCAGAGTCTTTTACGGCCACACTGCTGTCGTAAGTTTGAGGTTTTGCCGGAATTCTTGTATTCACGGTTCACCCTCATATATACGCGCTGACGGGTGTAACCAATGATGTGCATAGGTGGTGTTGCTCTGAATTTTGCACAGGCTCCAGGACCAGTTTTTCTGGTACTTCAGTGTATATAATTAAGTGCATGTGAAACCACAGCAAACCAAATCAAAACTGCACTTTGACTCTGTAAATGTAATAACAGATGTGACAAGGACACTTGACTTTACCTTCTGCTGTAGGTCCTGCAGCATGTCTTCCCGCAGGCCCAAGGGCGCCGTTTCACGGAAGTCAATGATGCGGCTCTCGTTTCTCCGAATGTTGTGGACCAGCATCACTCCTCCACTGTACAGACAGAGACGGGACAGCTTATAACTCTGGACTAAAGACTCTCTGAAGTTCTGCTCTTAACAGCTAATATTCTGATTGCACCCCGATTAAAGGAGTACTGTTAGAGGAACTGTCCTGTAGGATTGTGCTCCGTACCCGCCGATGCCCGAGGTGTGGGGGTTGATGATTCCCAGGCAGAGAGCGGCGGCGATGGCAGCGTCCACGCTGGAACCCTGCTGACCGAGAACGCTGAAACCCAGAGAGGTGCATCGAGCCACGTCCGTTACCACGGCACCCTGATTGAAGATCTGAGACAACACAAGGAGCTGTTTTTAGTAATATGATATGGTTCTGTAAAATGCTCTTACTCAAAACAGACTGCATCATCCACTAATATACAGTTAAAACAGTGGAGAAGACCGCACCGTGTATAATTTCACACTGGAAATAATATACTATATACAGTATATAGAATCATATGACTTCTGCATTTATGATGTTAGTACAAAAAGATTTTATTTTTCCAAAAGTTACTGTTCCAACAAAAATGTAATGTTACACAAAAATGTTTGTATGTCAGTAATGAAAGCAGCACATTACACAACAGAGCACTTTTCAGACAAAAAACATAATGAAGATAAAGCTGCTGGGTTTTGCTGCAAAAAAAAAGAAGTAATTGTGACAATCAAAGTCTCCAGAAGAGCTGTAGCAGATTCTCCACTCGGACACTCAGTAAAACTTACAGCTAATTACTGTACAGTACGATACAGATGTTTTAGACACATGTAAAGACGCCGTAAAATAATGAAGATATTTCTACATAAAAGTAAACACTATAAAGTGCAGGAAACAGTAAGAAACTAAAGGAAGTCCATATTTGGTGCCTTTTTCTTAATCAGTGTTCCCAGGTGTTCACAATGTGTGCAGTTTTATAAGGAAATTAGCTTTTAGGTTTTACTGAGCATCCTGGAGAACCTGCCACAGCTCTTCTGGAGACTTTGACGTTTACGTTACCTGTGGTTCTCCTAAATAGATCTGCACGATGAGGGCGATGGTGACCCCGGTGGCGAAGGTCAGGCAGGCTGTGATGAGGATGGTGAGGCCGTCCCGTGTACAAGCGCAGTCCTGTGCCAGCGGGTCTCGCCTCGTCTCCCTCAGAGGTGATGAATCGCGGCTGGCCAGGTCAGACGCCGACGAGGCCAAGCGCTGAAGGCGTGCCGACTTCAGGAACAGATCCGGGTCTGAGGACGCATCAGTTGCACACAATCCATGATTGCAATCTTGACCCCGTCTTTACTAATCCCCAAGCGGAAATCTGCATATCTTATACAGGCTTCCGGGTCATCTATCCATGTCGAATCATGTGTACTATATTTCATCTCATCACTGCAGGTAAACAGCAGGAGGTATATTTAGCCTTATTATTTATACATTCTTTACCTTATGAAGAACAGACATTAACCTGAATACATAAACAAGGAACAAACCACTATATGTCATGCTGGTACAGGAAAACAATCAGCGACAGATTGGTGTGATGAAGAGTTACTGTTAACACCCCAAAGTTGATTATTTTCCTATAACAGCACATCCCCAAGTGATTTATTCATCTTAAACCACAGCAAATTCCAATAATTAATCATTTTTAGTTGCACTTAATCTTGTGGAACGTCCATGAAACTGTCAGTTCCTGTTCTCACTTACATTATAGCAGCTATCAACAACCTCTGACTCTGGAGACCCCTTCCATAAATGTTACCTAAACATGTCTTTAAAGAAAACTTTTATTTAATATCACAATAATGTTATTAATCATATAATAATAATAATAATAATAATAATAATAATAATAATAATAATAATAATATATAATTGTTATGATGGATTGCTGAGCCTCGGTGGAGAGGACACGAAGTCACCGGGTAGATCGTAGTCAAGTGTATATGGAGGTTGGATGCGGATGGAAACAGGCAAACTCCCGAGTTCAAGTTTAGATGGTGGTCACAAGTTTATTTACACCACAAAACTTCCAAAACAAACGAAGAAAAACTTAAAAATAAATTCACAAAAAGTTGCCCAAAAAGGTACCTGACTAGTTACAATACAGGCATTTTTACAGCTCCAGCTCACCAAACCATGGAGCTATTACTTGGACTAACCTCACTCAAAAACTTTCGGCTCCCTCAGAACGTGGTGAGTTACTCAAGTCAGTCTTTTTTTCTAATACTAGTTCCTTCCCCATTGTATAGGATAGGCCCCACCCCTGGACTGAACCACTGACCTCTTCAGGGTGTATCCATCCTGTTAGAATGGGTTGACAAGACATCATGATTATGAATAAAACAACCGAACATAAGGCCTTATCATACAAATCAACAATTAATTACTTTATCCCGTGCACACATACATACAATACTTTTTCCAAAACTTTTCATCCCACTTCTGATGTCCCCCTCCCATAAGCTGGCCATGGGCCCTACGGCACACCCCATGGATGAGCTCTGTCACCTCTGCTGATTACTCTGGGAACAGGAAATGGGCAAGTTTAACAGACAGATAGAAATGCTCATAACCACTCATAATCACTCAATAACACTTAAAACTTGACTAAAGGCAGTCTCTAGTGATGGGCACCCATTTGCTTCATCACAATAATAATATATATATATTTATTTGTCCATCAATCTAATACAGATTTCATGAAGCTGTACCTGTGATGTTTATACTACAGTATAAGACAAGAGGCCAAGTGTAGGAAGCCCCCACCTACGCACGAGTGTTTAGAAACGAGTCGCCCCACCTAATGTAAATACTGCTATAGGATTAGGACTAAAATAAATACACTTTACCCTAGATCACTCATTTAAACAAAACAGTTTGCATCATAGCATTTCGGAGGAAGAAGCAAAGTTTGGATTTTCACGTGTGAGCATTTCAAAAGAATTCTGGCAAAACCTCAAACTTACAACAGCAGCGTGGAAGTAAAAAGACTCTGGGTGAACGTGAACGTGAGCAGCGTCGTAGTGTCAACGTGATAGACGTGTAAAACTGCGTCACGTAACATCGGAATTTAATGCTGGGGCCTCGACAAACATCATCACGCTGATGCAATGTTATCTCCAAGATCCCGTGGGGGACCTATGAAAGTATTAACTGGTATTTATATATATATACATATGTTAATATACTGGTTATAAATGTATATGTAATACATTGTGCTACTCAGTTAGGTCAAATCATGTACATGTTTATGAATGAAGAAATTTCAAGATGTCTTTAAAGACCAAACAGGTAAACTGAAAGAGCCTTAAAAGACATGTTGTAAACCGTGTTACTGTTGTTATACTGAATGAAGTACTAGTGTTACGTTGGCCAGTGACTTATTACACAGTCATTTTTCCTCAGCCTGCTGCACTCTCTAGGAGTGGATGATGAATTTGGAGATGTATTAAGTCCTGGGATTGAAATGTGATTTGTTGTTGCAATAAATAAGTATGATTACAAATATGACACTTTTAAATTATATCACTGAAGACCAAAACCAAAACCAATGAAAATGCAATCCAAATCCCCAAACACACACTGTCTCAAATGACCAAATGTGGCTTCCCAAATTCCCCAAACAGGCTGTCCCAAATTCCTAAACACACTCTTCCAAAATTTCCAAAGAACAGTCACAAAAGATCTTACCGGTCTGTACAAAATCCTCAAACATACTGTCCCCAATTTTCCTACACATGCTACCCAAATTCCCAAATGGTCTGTCCAAAAATTCCCAAACAGAGGAAGTTGACCCCAATTTTCCCAAATGCACTGTCCCAATTTTCCAAACACATGTCTAAATACAAGGTCTGTCCAGAAAGTAATGATCATGAAATTCGTACCAGAAGGCCAAACGATAAATGCAACATTTTACCTCAGACTTTGGGAACGTTTGAGGAAGAGGGTTGTGTGTGTGCGCCTTCAGATCACGTCTTCATGGATCCTGCATCATGACAACGCACCGAGTCACACTTCACTGGCTGGGACAGAGTTTTTGGCTGAAAAAAAAACCATTCCAGTCCTTCCACATCCTCCCTTTTGCCCCGACTTGGCTCCATTTGATTTCTTCTTGCTCTCCAAGATTAAAACACATCTACGGAGGATTTCCTTCTCATTATTTTCCAGACAGACTTTGTATGCCCTAATGTGCTGTCTCAATTTTACCCAAGACATGCTGTCCCAAACAGATTGCTCCAAAATTCCCAAATGGACTGTTCAAAATTCCATAAAATGCTGTCCCAATTTCCATAAATGTGCTGATGCCAAATTCCCAAACATTGTCCCCAAATTCAATACCATGCTCATGCCAAATTCCCAAACACTGTCCCCAAATTCCCTACCATGCTGATGCCAAATTCCCAAACATTGTCCCCAAATTCCCAAACTTCCCAAACATTGTCCCCAAATTCCCTACCATGCTGATGCAAAATTCCCAAACATTGTCCCCAAATTCCCAAACATTGTCCACAAATTCCCTACCATGCTGATGCCAAATATCCAAACACTGTGACCAAATACCCAAACACTGTCCCCAAATTCCCAATTACCCAAACACTGTCCCCAAATACCCAAACACCGTCCCCAAATTCCCAAACACTCTCCCCAAATTGCCAAACACTGTCCCCAAATTCCCAAACACTGTCCCCAAATTCCCAAATACCGTCCCCAAATTCCCAAACACTGTCCCCAAATACCCTACCATGCTGATGCCAAATACCCAAATACTGTCCCCAAATTCCCAAATAACCAAACACTGTCCCCAAATTCCCAAACACTGTCCCCAAATTCCCAAACACTGTCCCCAAATTCCCTACCATGCTGATGCCAAATTCCCAAACATGTCTATGGAGCTAAAATCCTGACAAAACGTTTCACAAACAAACAGCATGTGATTTATACAGACAGTAAAGCCACCTTTCCGTAGACTAACGCTATGATAGGAATATTTTTCCATAACCTGCACAGAATCAGGGTTTTGAGGATTTCTTTAGTTTTATGAACAGAAGGAAAGATCAGAGTCAGTGCGGAAACTGGAGAGACGGCGTGGGATCTCCGCTCCTCTTTAGTGTGATTTAAGGACAGGTATTAATTAAAGGGCTTCTTTTCTAGGTTAAAGCCCGATCCGGTTTAACAAGTCCTCGGTATGATGTGAATATGAAAATATAAAACGCGTGTATTATAATAATAATAAGAAGAAGAAGAAGAAGAAGAGGAAGCGCAGGTGAAGGAAGAAGAGCGCGGGCTGATAACACACCTGTGTCCTGTTCACCCAGGACATTGTCCTCGTCTCTGCGGGACTTGAGGCCGCTCTCTCCGGCTACCGCGTCCTCCTCGGGCAGGCGGGGGAAGCTGGTGATGCTCATGTAGTCCACCGGGGAATACGCGCTGCCCAGCGCCGTCTCCTGCCCCGCGTCCTTGTCCACCATTTTAGCGCTTGAATAACCGGCCACAGCCTCGGCTGCAGACGCGGACATGGACATCACCGCTTATTAACAACAACAACAACAACAACTAACAGGTAGCTTCTGTATTACAAACAATTCCTGATTTGTGACCGCGCATGCGCACAAGCCTCATCCTCAGGTGCAGGCATGAACCTACCGCGCATGCGCAGTGCAAACCAGGAAATGGAGGCTAAAATAACAGGAGTAACCTGACCGTCAACCTTAATGGGTTAATTCCACAATATGGGCTGTTGTATCTTTGCTGTGTGTTGAAGTGAAATGTACAACAAATTAAGTTAATAAAATCCTGAAAATCCCAACCATTTATTGTTTCTTAATAAATCAGTTAGCTTATAATGTGTATGAGTGATATTTCAAACCAACACAGCTCATACCCAGTAGACACCCTGTTCAAAACATCAAACATCCAATTCACTTTTATTTATACAGTGCTTTAAACAAAGGATCAAAGGTCCAAAGCACTTTTACAGAAAGTTTACAGTAATCTGTAGATTTCTGTAGATTTAAATTGATCCCTAATGAGCAAGCCAAAGGCCATGGTGGTGGTGAGGAAGAACTCCCCGAGGAACAGGAAGAAACCTTCAGAGGAACAAACATCAATTTTTTTTTATTGAAAACCTTTAGCTCAGTATCTGAGCTCTGCATCATGGTGTGCCTCTTTAACTGTAAATGTATATGCTGTCTAAAAAGAGCTGAGAAACGGGTATTTCATGTTCTCCGGTGTCCAGGGTGGGGACATTGTCCTGTATCAAGTCTAGAGAGACAAGCTTTTGTGTCCAGAGACTGAAACACAGGCTGAGCTGGTCACGCAGACAGACCATCATTACAAGCTGATAAGTGTAGGTGGATTGGAAACTATTTCTGAATAATATTTCTAATAGACATTAACAATAACATCTCAGTCTTGTAAGTTTTCCCACTATAATTAAATGGGGAAACAATTTATTTTAACCATTTACCAGACACTGCTTTAATATCATCAATGGTCTCAGAGTATTGTAATGTTAACCTTTGTACTTGAACATTCTGTAAATGTAGATTCCCTGGTGTCAGAATATTTGTAATAATTGCCCTCTATCTTGCTATTTTCTTATGCATATGCACATGATACTGTTTTTGCCTCTACTATATTATGTATACAGCATATTCTCATCTGCACACAACACATAGTCTTATGCACACAACACGTACACCCCTTGACCCATATACATGCACCCCACCACATGTCTAGCACATGTCTGGTTCTGAACATCTCATGCTAAGCACATGTAACCAATCGGTATTCAATATTAATAGCTTTCATCCAATTATAATCATTGTAACCTTATATGTCTTGTTTGTTCCTGTTTCTAGAATGTACTGAACACCTGTATGAGCTCTGCCATTCTAAGCATTAAATGAATCACTGATTCACTGCTACATGATTCTGTGCCATGACTCTGTGATTCCCTGAGCTCAGAGGCTGCATGGAGGACGAGCGGTACTTAAACTAAGACAGATCAAACCAGAAATCATTAAGATTGGACTATCCTAACACCTGGACTATCCGCTTTAATACATTTTCTTGGGTTGCCCAGTATTACCTCATGTGCCATTTTGCTGATGTGGTATCTGACTCCTGAATCATTTTCTTTCTTCCTCGGCACATTTCATTTCATTCAGACTCAGCTAGAAGACATGGTCTGAAGTTATCCCCAGTTTAACTACAATAATATATGATGATTACCATGATAATATACTTCCAGTGTGGTGTGACATGCATCTATTCTGGTGAGATCTTCATATACCAGGCCGAACAATTGCTTTTAAGTTGATTTAGGCATGCATTTTGCACAAAGGCTTTTATTAACTGTTAGCAACTTCAGCCTTTAAATTTAAACTAGCGTCTACAGATGTGAGACGATGATCTAATGCATTAGATAATAATTTTTTTGTACCTGAAAAGGGAATTTTAATTTTTTGCATTAAATTGAAAAAAAGGTAAAATAAAATTATACTGCATTTTTTTCTCTGTTTCTGTATAATTGCGTTGTTTTGGTTATTTGTTTGTGTTTCACTTAGTTTAAATAAAAGCCTACACTTCCATCCATCTCCATTTATTGTTCCTGAAAATGCCATTTATTTATTAATATAATTTTATAAATTATTTTATAAAGAAATAATCCCCATTTTTTCTTCTATTAAATGTAAATTTAATCATTTTTTAAACATTACAGAAGCTTGCATTACTTAAAATTAGGTATTAATACATATTTATTTTTTTCATGTATTTTGTAAAGGAGGACACCTTCAGTAAATTTTGTAAAAAAATTCTAATCAATATTTTAGTTTAAAAAATATTTTAATTGCATTTTAAAGTTTATTTATGTATGTATGTATTTATTTATTTGATTAATTAACTATATTTATTATTTTATTATTAAAAATAGTTTAGTAATTTAATATCAGATTTTCTGTTATTATTATTATTATTATTATTAATAATAATAATAATAATAATTATAATTATTATTGTTGTTGTAATTATTGTTATTATTTATTAATTATTTATGAATTAATTAATTCATGTCACAGTAGTTATAAGTAGATAAATCAGCTTCACTTCTTTTGTACTATGAAAACAGCATTATTTAACAGTTCATTACAATATCATGCATTTGTGACTAAATATATACATTCTGCTACATTTCTAAATTAAAAATGAGACAAGAATCAGGTTTCATCCTGAGAGTCATTTTTTTATTTTGTCATTTTTCTCCCGGTACCTGCATTTCTGAACGGATGCTGGAACCCCATCCTTGTATTTTGTATTTTGCATAGGTCTCTACTACTGCGTACGGACCAGTGCCCACACAGACAGGATAGGGAAGTCAGCTAATCACAAAAAAACAAAAAAACAAAAAACAAAACAAAAAGAACATGCAGAATAGTGAAAGGCACAATCACCATAGATATCAGATACATTATACCTTTTTAATATACTCTATTTGTACTTTTTTTTGAAAGGGGGTGCACGTTTCGGAGAGGATACCCCCCGTGAAGGTAAACCCCTACATTTGAAAAAGCTGCCATAGTTTCAGGGCGCAAGAACCAAACAGAAGCGGAGAGTCTTGCTGTTTGATGGTCCACCCCCTTAATTTTTCACAATATCATAAATCATGAACATGAACAGTGAATAAAACAAAATTTGCATCTAGTCTTAAGGGAAAAAATATATCTATTAGTTCATTAATCTTTTTTTTTTTACCTGCCCTGTCTAAGATCTCACATCACACCAGCTACACAGTCAAATAAACCCCAAGCTGTCCTGAGGTATAACACACTGCTCCCTATTGCCACACACACACACACACACACACACACACACACACACACACACACACACACACACACGAGAAAAAAACTACAATAATGAGAGACAACAGGAAAGAGAGAGAGAGAGAGAGAGAGAGAGAGAGAGAGAGAGAATACGGTGAAGGGTTAAACAGAGAATAAAAATAAGCAGTGATGGATGTGTTCAGAGGGAGCATGAGCTGTTAACTCCCATAAGGTTTAATTACTATCTATGATGTAGCACCACCTCCGTATGAACTGGCACGGTAGGCAAGAAGCACCAAACTGATTAAGGAGACGTTCAAGGGAACACGCCCAGGTAGCAAACTGACATTAATCTAATGTCTATTTTTGGGATGGCTATGTTCGGCCTCCCTACAGTGTTGCAATAAATGTTGGTGAAATTTTTATTTTAATAACAACCCTTTCATAACAACCCTATCAATGTTGGGCCAACTTGGGGTGGGTGGCTTTAAAGGTGGTTATAAGTTTGCCCTGGTGGCCCAGCATTGGCCCAGTGGAGAAAGTTAAAATTATTTTATGCCAGTGTTTGCTCCAAGTGTTGACACAGTTGGTCAAACTTTGGTGAGTTGAAGGTGGTTGAAAGTCTGTCAATGTCCCAGTAGCCCAGTGTTGGGCCAACCTTGCCATCTAACATTCAACCAACACTATTACCCAACACTGGGCCAATAAAATAGCAGACACTGACCCAACATTGGCAAAATGGATTTAAATTTGCCTGAAACTCTCTTAACCCTGGTGCCCCAATCTTATCCCAGTGGAGAATTACTTTGAGCCAAACCCAAAGTCAGTTTGCTACCTGGACAGGAAGCACCTTAGTTTGATAAAAATATCCTAAAAGATCCATCTCTGACATTCATCCATCCATCAAAAAAAAAAAAGTCCAAACAATCCATTGGGAAAACAAAATATAAGTGGAAAAAATGGCATATATATATATAAATATATTATTTTTTGTTAATAAATTTTCTTCGTGATACATCACGCTGGCACCGCAGACGGTCTCAGCTGTCATGTTATGACTAAATAACCCATTACATGCAGGTAAAAGATATAGTAAAAGAATCAGAAGTTTCAGGTACACCCTTATTTTTCGGGGTGGAGGGAGAAGAAAATAAGAAGTAGGTTCACTTCTTCTATGTCTTTGCTTTTTGTAAAGCTGTTTTCAATAAACGGTGACATCATTCAGATAAAACACACATCACTCAAACACTGTACTGTAAAGAGCTGTGCATTATATGAACTGTACATATCAAACGTGAATGTGAATAATTTAAAATAGTTTGTTTTTCAACTCATGCACATCAACATCAACATCAGCCTCTCGATCGATCTCGTATCGGTGTATCGATGCTTGAAATAAAATCGCACCAAACAAACAAACAAACCTTGAATCACTATAAAATGTAAGACAGTGCAAACGTACATCCAAGTCGAATTTTACAAACAGTCAAACATGTTCAGCACCAGAGTTAATCTAATCAGCATGGATGATACTGTATGCACGTGAGCCGGAGCACAGAGACACAGAGTATCCCACGGAGGAAAGTAACACTGTACGATGGAGGAGGATGGATTCTGCTTAAAGATTTAAGAAGTAATGAAGCTCTGGGTCATCTTGGATAACTGGAATCAATCAGTATCCATCCACCTCGGTTTGAAACAAAAATATGGAGGTTGTATTTCCTTGTATTTTTTAACCCAATTTTGATCATTCCTGCCCACTAGCTAGCTCTGGCCTTACCAGAGAAGGTGATGGCTAAGCACATGCGTCCTACTAGATATGTTACATCACAGACGAGCTGAACACCGTAGTGCTATCTGAACACTTTCTCATCATTCCTAACCAGACAGCACGGACAAATTTCCTCTCTTTGCTCCCAACCATGGATCATAATATGATAGAGCTTATGATAGAACAATAAGGTGATTCCAAAAACATCTTTGCTACATTAAAGAGCCTTCGCTTCTTGCCTAATCAGCCATATTTGAGCAAACAAGAAGCAATCAGAATTAACGTTCATCACTGTGCACTGGGACGGATGTCTGAGCGCAACATGAATAATTCAGTCTAATATCATGGTGTAATATAAGGATGGATGACTTTTGTGACTACTAATAGGATCACAGTGATGTTCTAAGCTTTAGCTAAGCCTTGGGTGTTGCAGGTAGATGCAGGTCTGACACTGATCATGGCGAGGAAGATCAAGGGTCTGAGACATCTTAAAAAGAACATGATCTTAAACTTAAGGCAACAAAACACAAAAAAGAGTCGCGTTCTATACCGTCTCTTAAAGTTAAAGTGGACTGCTTCGCCACCTAGAGGTGTAACAAGCTTGCGACTGCATGATCAAGCTTATCATTATTTATTCTCACCTATAGGTCGGAGATGCAGTTCCTTTATCTTGCTATAAGCCTTCTATAAACCACCACACCCTGTAACCCACAGCAGCCTCATCCTGGCTCTGAAAAATGCCCAAGATGACGACTTTACACTCCTCTTTCTGGGCTCGACATCCATTTAAGGTTAACTATTGATACGTGATCGGGACGTACGCAAATAAATGGACCAGATGCCTAAAATCGAGTGAGATTGGACAAAAACCCGGCACTCGTTAATCAACATTACATGCTCTGTTAGCATGACAAATAAAAGACTATGAAGTGCAAAGTAAAGAAAGTAAACCTGTGTACACTTTAACAATGTCTGTCTTATGAACATTACCACAGGTTACGGTTTTTCAAACTAGTATATCATTTTTGGCTTGTTCAAAAATCTGTGGCTTTGTTTATTTATGAAATCTGTTATTAATCTGTTACTGGGCTGTTTTTTTTTTTGCCTTCATGCAAAACATGTATCGTTCATTTAGCTTGTATGTTGTTGAAAAACTTTCTTTTTCCACATTGCTTACAGCTCGGGTTAGCAGCTACAAGCTAATTGGCTTTGAAACAGATTTTCACATGGATGATCATGTGGGCCGATTTTTTTGTACCTAGATGTAATGTTTTGGTGCAATGGACTAAAAAGTAAACCAAAGCAATTAGTTAGTGAACATTAGTGTAAAATGAGCGGTTGGTGTAATCAGTTTCTTAACCTTAAACAGACCCAAAATGTTTGAGGAGGCGCCAAAGACCAAAAGCATCTAAGCATTTTAAAGGAAAACCCAAACCATGCTTTACTTCCATTAACATATAAATTCAAGAAAAAAACTCTAATCTAAGTTCTTAATCCATATTCAGTTGGATTTTCCCTTTAAAGTGCTACAGTAATGCTGTGGGCTACGATACTTACTTATTAACATCCTCTTCACTTCTCCATCACCATCCCACACTCTTTAATCTGTTTCATCCTCACTTTCACCTTCATCTACTTACTTTTCCATTCTGTGTGCTGTTAAAGCCCTTTTCTCTGTATCACAAACCAGGACTCACATTTTAGCCTCTACGGTATTTTCCTTATGTTTTTTTCTTTCAAAGAAATCACAAAATAATAATAATAATAATAATAATAATAATAATAATAATAATAATAATAATGGAGAAAACTGGACTTTTCCAGCACAAAGGAAAGTAAATGAAAGATGACAAGCGAGTCTCAGACCCTCGTTTGGTTTCTTCCACATCAATGTTTCTGT
>JAOVVH010000024.1:1729609-1743461 GCA_028566435.1 Scorpiodoras heckelii
TGTACTGGTGTGAGTGGATCAGACACAGCAGTGCTGCTGGAGTTTTTAAACACCTCAGTGTCACTGCTGGACTGAAACCAACCAAAAATGTCCAGTCACCAGCATCCTGTGAGCACTGATGAAGGATTACAGGATGACTAACACAACCTGTGCAACAACAGATGAGCTACTGTCTCTGACTTTACATCTACACCAATATGTTGGATGTGTCTCATAGAGTGCACAATAAGTGAACACGGTGTTTAAAACCTCCAGCAGCACTGCTGTGTCTGATCCACTCACACCAGTACGGTAGTCAAGTGATGTTGAAGTTCATCTACACTCTTATGCTACACATTTTAAACGTGAACCTTGCCGTCATGCCGTCAGGTTCATGATCTGCTGTGACCGATGTCACGAATGGTTCCACGGCGACTGCGTAGGCATCAGCCAGGCCCGGGGTCGTCTTCTGGAGAAGAACGGAGAAGATTACATCTGTCCCGTCTGCAGTCCGTGCCAAAGTCCTGTCGACTTCACGAAACAGCAGCTCGCGCTGTCTAGAGCGGCTCTGAGCTCCTCGTCCGAGAGCCTGTTCACCTCGTCGGCCGGAGAGGAAAGACCTAGCGAGGACGAGAGCATCAAAGGGAAGATCAGGAAGTCGAGCTGTGGCAGCAGAAAGAGGAAATTCAAGATCTTTCAACCGGTAACATGGCTTTGTTTTGCTGAAACGAATAAACCAGGACATAGAGCTCCAGATGAAAAAAAAAAACGACAGTCCTTCCTGATCTCTTTATAAAGTTAGCTTGTGGTTTTTTTGGGCGTTTTTTTGGTTTAACAATTCATTAATCAAAACCTAACTGCGCTCTTGATGTTTCTTTTTGTAAATAATTTACCAGCTATTATTAATTCCAGGTTATTAATGAGTAGTTACATAGACATCAGAATAGATTGGCCTTCAAATAATCAAAACTCGGAGCATTTTAGAATATTGTGAATTTTTATAAAGTCTATAGAGTGTATTTTATTGGGGGGGTGGGGGGTCTGTGTTTTGTCTCGTTGTTTCGACCCTGTTCTGTGGCTCTGTTATCTGAACCCTGAGTGTCGTCTCAGGTGCAGATCGTCGACGCCACGTCGGAGCCCAAAGAGCAGACCGCGCCGACTGAGCGGGGCGTGGCCGAGGAAGCGGTGAAAGAAGAGCGGGACGACACGGTGGAGAAGGTGACGGAGAAGGCTGTCGTTCCTAAGTGTATCGGTCCAGGCTGTAGTAACGATGCTTTGCCTGAATCGGTTTACTGCGGCCATCAGTGCATCATCGGCCATGCTGCTGTAGCCATGCACGGCCTCTCAGAGCCCAAAACACAGCCTGAGATAAAAAACAAACCTGCACCTAAACCCACGCTTAAGGTAAACCGGCACTGATTCTGATCTACCTGCTATATATATATATATACATGTTGATATCTTTTTAAAATAAGCTACATGACGGTCATGGTTATACCTATGCTCTCAGTGCTGGATTCTGATTGGTCAGAAGGTGTTGATTCAGCTACAAATGACAGGTTTATTTTAACAGGCTTGGTTAACAGGTTATCGTTTCTATAGTAACTTCTCATTCATGTTTTTTTAAAATAACGGACATGTTTTCATTCATAAAGTGAAGTTTTTTCCCCCACTGAAGGGAAGGAGTCTCCAGTGTCAGTGCTTTGTACCTTTGGGAAAGTAAACCTGTTATAAAGGTGGATTAGTGGTTATATTTGAACCACCCCTGAAGGACGTTTATGTTAGAGGTTTATCTGTTTCAGTTTCATTGACAACATGGATGCGTTTCTTCTGCGCACTGGATAAAAACAAGGAAACTTCGAGACCGGTTAATAAAATTTTCTCGATATAGAGTCTGTCATATACCTCAGTGGGAAGGTTGTACATTGGTTTAACTAATCCAGGGTTAAAATTAAGATATGCAACATGTCTCTGATTGATTAATTGATTAATTGATCAATTAATTATAACCCAATTTAAACCTAGTGTAAGGGTAATTATTTTCTGATTACTCTGATTACCCAGAGTTCGCTCTCGCATTGGCATTTAACGAATCAAATGAAGTCTCCCTCCGTCCTGACAATAAAGGCCCCGAGAACAACGACACACACACTAGGTGGATGTATCGTCGCTCTGATTTATTTTGACTACAAACAGGGAATATGAAATACATAATCCAAGATGATTAGTTAAGAGAAGAGGGATGTTTGAGGAGAGAGAAATATGATAGGGTCAGAAATATAAGGTGCTCCAGAGCTGAAGGACTTGATAACGTAATCATTCCGCGCCGGGCATGAAGAGAGTAATACCGGGAGAACAGAATAAGAGCACTAGAAATACAGGAAATACAAAATATGGAGAATCACAAGAATTCTATCCCAACACCTATATTTACTAAGCCTAGGTTAAGTCTAAACCAGGGTTAATTTAATCCATATTGGTGCAACCTGGTCATAGTGTTTTATTATGTAGTGCTGTCAAATTAACGCGTTAACGAATTAATCACGATTAAAAAGATTTACGCACCTAAAAACATTAACGCAGGTTAAAAATTTGTTAAACTGCGCATTCGAGGGGCGCCGCAGGGATCACAAACACACACATATTGACCGTCACTTTGCTCGTTTTAGGCTTCATTCTAATTGCAAGGGTCCCTAATTTGTATCACTGCACACGTTACAGAATCCCAAGCGCACTTCATAGGGAACTCGGTCACTAAAACGGCTCTATGTGAAACGTCCTGCAACGTCGTCAACAGCAGACAGCTGATTGGTTGTGTTCTACATTACAGCACTCGGCTGTATTTAACATGATAAACAACACTGTTCAGACTCATTTTATATGCTGTAGGTACTTTATATGGTGTGACATTTTAACATTTCCAGCATTTTTCCCTTCCTGTAAATGACTAGCTGTTGACGTACGGTTTTCAGATCCAAAACCTTGGAAAGCTCTTTAAGAAGAAATCGGTGGAGAAGCCAACCGAGGATCAGGATGGCAGAAGTGAGGAGATGGGAGCTACCCCTGCTGCTTCTCTCACACCTGACCCTGTTCACAAAGCAATGGGGGAGCAGCAACCGGCAGCACTCGCGTCATCACAGTTTTACAAAGCCAGTATGTATCACACAGGGGTTTACAGCACACACAGGCTCTTCACACGTACTAACCACACACACACACACACACACACACACACACACAGTCCGGTGAGGTGATTTACCCAGCATGTGGGCAATACTTTAACAAAAACCAAACCTTTTGATTATAAATACTCCTACAGGTATTCCTAAAAGGTAAGTAAACAAATATCTGTAACTTGTATTCTCAGGTGAGTATCAAAAAACCTCAAACAAAAATAAAGATCAATCAAAACACTGGTATAATTATAGTGCATAACTTTCATTACCTAGTTGCTGATTCAGCATGGCTTTCTGCTCAATTATGTAATTAAGCTTAATAATGAGCTTAATAATGAACTGATTTATAATCAGTATAGTGAGTATGAGTTTAATCATCAAAATGGGACCCACTGATATAAAAGAAACCAACTACACTGTTTTTTCCCAATTCATTCTCAGCATTATTAGGTAACGTAACACGAAATATCAGCAACTCTGCTCTGCCCATCACTCAAACACACTCCATCCTGTATCAGCTTGGTTTATACAAGCCCTTCTGGGGTTATCTCCAACATCACACCTTGGCGCAGGATTGATGAAGCCCTGAGCGAACTATATTTGCTAAATCGTATGAAGAAAACCACTGGTTCTAATAATTAGTGCTTGCCTTATCAGAGGCAGCACTGACTATCAAAAAAACTGTTCAGGCTTCCTAACCTTCATGCGTTTTCTGTAGGAACTCTGCATTTTAATATAATGTCATTGTTCAGTCAGGAGTTTAAGTGCAAAGCTGTAATAGGAAGACATTAAAGGAAAGGCGCAACCTGTGAACCAGTCTCCTTGGCCTTGAGTTATAATAGAAGCCAATGGGGAGTGAAAAAATGAGTGTAGCAGGAAAACAGATAAATATTTCCAAATGTGGTATTAAAGCACACCATTTATCATGACCCCGAACACTTTGGCATTGGAATGGTGTCAGTATCTTGAAAACTGTAGGACCAGTTACATGTCAAATGTTGATGCTATAAGAAAAAAGTAAGCTAGTAATATAACGCCAACGCTCAGTCTCTTAAGAACAAGCTCAAAACAAATCAATACATCTCAGACTTGGGTAACATTAGAGAGAAATACCCCAATCAGCCATAACATTGAAACACAGACCGGTGAAGTAAACAGTATTGATTATTTCAGATGATAATCATCATATCGGATGTGTTGGAAGCCTGGAAGAATGGGCACAGATCGATAAGGATCTGAGTGACTTTGATAAGGGTGACTGGGTCTAAACGTATCTCCAAAACAGCAGGTCTTGTGGGGTGTTCTCGGTATGCAGTGGTTAGTACCTAAGAAAAGTGGTCCAAGGAAGAATGGCCCGTCGGGTCCGATCCCACAGAAGAGCCACTGCAGCACAGATTGCTGAAAAAGTTCGTGGTTACAATAGAAAGGAGTCAGAACACACAGTGTAGTACAGTTTGCTGCGTATGGGGCTGTGTAGCTCCAGACCGGTCAGAGTGCCCATGCTGACCCCTGGACACCATCCAAAGCTCTTACACTGGGCACATGAGCATCAGAACTTGACCATGAAGCAATGGAAGAAGGAGGCCTGGTCTGATGAAGGCAGGAGCCAGTATGATGCTCTGGGCAATGTTCTGCTGGGAAATGGTTATATTACTTTGACACACAGCACCTACCTCAAGATTGTTGCAGACCAAGAACACCCCTTCATGACAATCCCCCAATAGCAATGTCCTCTTTCAGCAGGATAATGAGCCCTGTAGAACTTATGCTGTAGAACTTGTTCAGGAACGGTCTGAAGAACATGACAAAGAGCTCAAGGTGTTGACTTGGCCTGCAGGTTCCCCAGATCTTAATCTGATCATGTACTTGTCGGATGTGCTTGATAAACAAGTCCAATCTATGGAGGCTCCACCTCGCAGCTTACAGGATTTAAAGGATCTGCTGCTAATGTCTTGGTGCCAGATACCACAGCACAGCTGCAGAGGTCTTGTGGAGTCCATGCCTGGAGTCACTTCAGATGAGGTGTACGTAAGTTAATGTTAGGACCAATCAGTGGGTAGTTAACCCTAGTGATGCCAAAGAAAGAGGGGGGAAAAAAAAGGAAAACTTCAATAAAAAAAAGGCTCAGAAGTAAGGTAGAGAACTTTCAAGATTTCTACAAGGGAGAGTTTTTAGTGTTACAACTTTATACTCCTGCACCTTTACATTACAACTCGGTGTTCCTCTTAGGGGTTGTCTGGTCGCAATTCTGACTTACGCCAGTTACTATTTTTAGGCTTGTTTGCGTATCTGACCACACACAATATCCTTCACCATTCTGAGCACACTCTGGATGCTCGCTACCCAGATTTAAGCCTAGGATACACAATATGAGTTCACTCTTTTTGACTAATGTATGCATATTTTTTATCGGATGAAATCAGGGACCATGCATCACCCACATTAACTCAGTGGTCAAACAAACAACACACCAAACTCAGACAAACATTTGCTTTCTTTCTTTCTTTTTTTTTTTTTTTTTTTTTTTGGCACGTTCAAGGCTTTGGACGTTCAAGGCCCATCTTGTTTGCTGTCAGTCTCAGTTCTTTGAATTGTCCTATATTCTCCTGCACAAAGTGATCAGTTTGTCTGTAATGGAAGAGGTCCACTTCAGCCTCACATGGCTGTCCATTATTTCTCTTTACTAGCTACTGTGTTTGCTTTTTCCACACTATACATTTGTATTCAGTAGACATCTATTCAGAGAACAGAATGTACAAGATAACATGAGGAAAGTGTCTCAATCTTTGATACATTTGCTCCCCTTGAAGATAAAAACCAGAGCACCCGATGTGAGACACAGCACTGAATCAGACTAAACCTGAAAACAACATTATACACTCTCGGCTTTTCATGGCAGGAAATGGTAGGACGTATGGTGCGTACGTACGTACGCACTTACCGTGGTATCAAACTACAAACAATCAAGTATCTATTCCAAGCATACACTGATGGATTGTGTGCAGAGTAACGGTGTCCAGCATAGACACTGCCCTGTCGTCCGTTACGGCTATAATTGGGGTTAAAATTGTGTTCTTACAAGTGAACCACTGGCCTGCACACATTACACAAAAGATCAGAATCAGGGTTTTCAAAAGACTTGCATCCTCAAATGGTAGTTGCTAGTCCTGCAGATAACCTGGCTTTGTTGGTGCATCAAACGTGGAAAGGTCAAACATTCACGAGCTCATGGTTTGAAACACTCTTGACACTTTTAAGGACATGAACACGGTGCAGAGGTCAAACATGGTATCTGTATACCACCCATCAACAGTTTTGTTAGTTTTAGATCATTTCTGTCGACAGTTCTGTTCAGATGTTACCAGAAACAAAGTGACTCAAAAGGCTGGCAGATGTCACCACAACAAAAACACACACACACCCCTAGAGATACACAGAACCACAACTCTAATACGTACGTGTTATACATGCTAATTACAAAGCAGTCAAAGTACCAATAGGGTTTTAATACATAACAGTTAAATCATCTTCACTAAGCAGTTTATCCTGAGCACTTCCTGAGCCTGTCCTGGTGGGAACGTTGGACGTGAGACAGGAATACACCATGCACGTTTCCTGTCCATCACAGGGCACCACCACACATTCTCACATTCATGCATAGGGGCAAATTAGAATAACCAGTCCACATACTAGCATGGTTCTGAGAGACGACATTTACCCGAGGTCACTGGAGCTACGAGGCAGCAGCTCTGTCTGCGACGCCACCATGACACATTCGTAAAAGCCACACCCATACTTAGAACACTGAGAAGCTATCTCCAGGGCGTTCAGTTGTCCTCTTTAGGACAACTCTTAATTCTTGAAGATTGTAAGATGTTAAACTGTACAGCATTGTTTCCCTGTCAATTTGAAACCTTTTAGGAAACTACAAGCCCTTGAACCGTGTACTAATCTACACTACTGACATGAGCGATATGAATAACCACGTGGAACACTCCCAAGATGGATGCTTATGGCAATATGGCAGTGTTTTAAAGGTTGAAGGATCTAGAAGCAAAAACAGGACGCTGATTTATTGCAGAAACACCAGTAAAGAGTCTGGTTTTAGACCAGGTTTAGATCAGTGTCGTGGAGTGGTGGGAAAACCAGATACTGTCCACTGGCAGTTTGTGACACCGATCAAAGAAACAATTTTTTATTCACACACGATGCAAGAGGTAAAAAGGGTTTAGAGAAACGACATTGTTTGCAAGAAATGACACATGAAGCTTTCTGAAAAGATATTGCCATGAAAACATTGTTGTCCATATAACAGCGATTTCTTATCATGATACTTATATACATTACATACATAAAGTAAAGTGTGTTACAGTATTAAGGTTTGCTAAGAAACTGCCAACAAAACAGTAGTTTTTCATTACAAAAATTGACTCCAGTGATATTTTAAACACACAAAATCTGTAAAAATGAACATTTTACCGTTTTAAAGATCTTCTTTTCTTCAGACAGATGTAGTTAGGAATTAAATATAAACTCCATGACCAAAAGTATGTGCACACCTGACCATCATACCTGTGCATGGTTCTTCTACAAACTGTTTCCACGATGTCGGAAGGACACACTTGTACAGAACGTCTAGACCTGTTCCAGCATGACACCTGAGCTCCATGAAGACCATTGGAAGAACTCGAGTGTCCTGTACAGAGCCCTGACCTCAACCCCACTGAGCACCTTTGGGATGAACTGGAACTAGAACTAGAGCCTCCTCACCATCCCAACATCAGAGCCTGACCTCTCTGATGCTCTTGTCTAGGAATGAACACAAATACTCACAGACACGCCCTAGACACTAGTGGAAAGCCTTCCCAGAATGTGAGAGGAGCTCATTATGACAGGAAAGAGGGAATAAATCTGGAACAGGATGTTCAACATGGACACGTGTTAGGTGTCCACAAACTTTTGGCCGGTTCTCCCAGAGTCATGGTGCTACACTTGATATGAAACGTAAGAGTTACAGGCAGGGGCAAAAATAGTCAAAATATAAAAGCACCATATTAAACACCACCAAATGAATTCAGAAAGCATTTTAATACGAATAAGCCTTTTCTCATAACCTGTCAGAAACCATTACGCTTACTAATAAAAGATGGATATTAAAGGTGTTAAAGAGACATTACTGAAAGTACCATGCCAGAGATGAGCACTTGTAGCCTTCCAATGCACGATTTGGTCCTTTTGTCAACGGTGAAACTTTCTGAAACACTTAACATCATTTCTTAACACAATAATATTCAGAGTTTTATGGTCTCGAATGATAACTGGGTCCTAATAGACAATGATTGACGTATGACTAATACTATGCATACACGTTTTGCTACATTATTCCCCAGGATATTATCTAACTCTCATGCATTTATCCCCGAATTAAAAGTCCAACTGTAAACCAAAAACACACGTGTGCAGCTATAACCACAAGAAGCGATCTGCGGGGTCCAGGCACCTTCAGAAATAGCCTCCCCTAAGACCACCACCACCATCGCTGTTCTTTTTCCCCAGTTTCCTCTCCACAGATCTCGTCTTCTTGCTTGATGATACCCCCTCACTTCAGCCCTTCAGCCTTTCTCACTTTTATTGCATCACAGCACACGTGACTACAGATCGGGCATACCATGAAACACTGCAACCTTCTCAACATACACACACGGGATGTCTAGGCATCTTCACACCTTTGCTGGTGATCAGGAGAAGCTCCTCCTCGAGCCTTGTTGATTTTTTTTTAACCCTTGTGTAGTCTTAACATTCTGTTCACTCCCCTTGTTCTAAGGGCCCAAAATGACCTGCCGACACTAAACCCCTAAAATAAAGCAGCTTAATTTAATATTAAATCCCAAAGAAACATACAAACTTTGTGGATATCAGAAGGTTTTTCCCCTTTGTAACCGTGCATAAGGAATAGTGCATTTAATCACTGGACACACAGCAGCACTTTGTAGCCCCCGACCTCGTTCCCTATTAGTAAACAGTGCTTTCAAGAAATGTTGATTTTGTCTGAAATGTTGTTTATTTTATATGAAATTGTTATTTTGTCTGTGAATGTTCACCTGCACAAGGAAGTTCAATCAGTAGCACACAAAGTGGTGACTAAGTGATTTTATAACTGCGGGGTCAAAAACGACCCTAAGACGATCTTTGTGCCCTGTGTGGTGGTGCTCAGCTTTTAGGAAAATATTTCACTTTTTCTAACTTTGGGGTCACTTTAGGAAAAGTCGCCAGGTTTCAAGTTTTAAAAAAAAGATCATTTAGGGGGTTTTCTTTACTTGCAAACTTAATTTATTTTTTGACCCTTAAGACAATCACATTGATTTGTAAGTTTACACCACACCACAAAGCTGTCTGTAGAAACATGATATCTATATATATATGAAGATGATGTTTTCATTGAATTACAGCCGGTTAGCTAAGAAGCTGTGGCATTGTGGGATTGCACATAAAACAAGGCTTCTAGAGAACCTTGAAAAAGATTAGATTGAGATTTAGGTTAAGATTTAGATTGAGAACAAACACGTTAACATGGGATCCGCTGCACATTCCTGTTTCCTCTTACTCTGTGTAAAAATTTCCTCTTATTCTGGACCAACACGGTATTCTACAGCCATGTTCACACTAATACTGACAACTTTTACACCTTTTAAACCTTCTACATAAAGACATCTATAGCAAGCATATAGAGATTGTACTGTTCCAGACAGGAAGTTTACACCATTCACACACTTTTGGCCACCATTTGATGCACGACAGTAAAAGATAGCTAAGCGAAGGTGAAAGCATTACGCAGTTGTCAACAAAACAATGCCGACAGACATGTCAGGCAGCAAAATGAGTTTTTACAGATATTATGTCTCCATTTCCGACCTTTCACACGACCCTCCGAACATGACGCTTCTAAAACATACTTTTCAAAAAGATTCATTTTAGTTGGTCAAAATGTCATTTCATTGCTGATGATGCTAACGATGATTCGCAGGAGTAGTGCGGATATTCTGGCACTTTATCTTCACGTTTAACCATTTTAAATAACCCCGGACTCATGGGTTGTCGGTTTATTAGGTACACCTACCTTCTGTCCTCATTCATTGGTCGCAGCAGAACAGTGTTTTAAAAGGATTTGCTCTGGAAATACACGACGTCAAGCTGAACGGTTCGAGTGTGGCGCACAGACGTCAGCGATATCAGCCGGTTGTGGAGGTCCACATGGGCGCCAGGAAGATCTGACGACCTCAGGAGAAAGCAGGAAAACTCGTAAACCTGGAGATGGACAGACATGCTGCAAAGACATGGCAAAAGACTGTCATACGTCCAGGCAAGACTGGAATCAAACACATTTTTAACCATTTCTTTAAGCTTGCACTATAGAGAAATGCTTTCAGTAAGTGCTCTAGACTTTGCGTCCATATGTGCTTCCACACCCAGCGGTGCCTGATGTAGATCTGCGTCTAAAACTTTCTCATTTTTCTCCATGTGCTGTTCGTTCGTATTTCTCACAGCGCTCTAATGCCAGGTTCTAGATTCAACCTTACAGCATGTTCTGGCATTTCTTCATTAGAGAAGAAAAACTAACAAAATGCATGGACTGGATTGGGTGCCACTGATTTTTCTAGCTCACTACCCCCCTCAAGTGGTGTTTGTTATTTTTCACCTTGACCATACATGAGATAGAGTAGACCTTTTACATTTTTTGTTCCACATACAATACATAAAAATACATGTTTTTCAGCAGTATGGAACATGTAGCATGAAAATTATCCTTAGCATGTAACTTTGTTTTGTTTTTAATCACAAGAGTATTTGATATTTAAGAATATTTCGCTGTTTTTATATAGGATCATATTTAAAAGCTGTTTACAGTTTTACAGCGTAATTTAACGTAAAGAATATGTGAGCTCTTTATTAAGAACTCAAAGGCCTGAAGCTGCACCAGAGATCAACAGTTTGTTACAAATACCCCGGATACTTCAGTTTGCACTCACACTTATCGCAAAATATTGATTTGCATGTCAGGTTTTACTTAAGTTAATTGAACCTCAGCACCATTTTGAAAACTGCAACATATTTAATTTTACATTACTATATTATTTAGAAAAATATATACACCCACTCTGCATACATTTGTCCCGTATTCAGAATTAGATTCTAGGTTCATAGTTTGCTTTAGGAACATGATACGTTTTAGGAAGTTTTAATATCAGTAAAGTTGTTTAATCGTGTGATCTTGTTGAGAATGTGGCCTGTTTAGATTAGTGTTTGATTTCAGGACTGACTTAAGACTCATGAGGAAGAAAACAAACGACAAATTCTGCGGTATTAATATAACCGTTTTAGAGTCTTTCATGTTTCATGAACACATTATTAAATCTTCTTTCTTTGCTATGATTTTATTTGCAAATTAGAGATTCTTGCTTTTTTTTTTTTGCAATAATTTAATTAACCCTAAATGCTCTTCATTTGCCATAAATTGCATTACCAGTAGTCATGGTGTGCCATGTTGCAATGTGCTTTGACAACTTTAAGCACGGCATCAAACATTTTTGCTGCTGTAATGTCAAAGTCAAAGTGAACTTTATTGTCGTTCAGACTTTACAACGTGATTGCGTAGCTGAACGAGATTGCGTTTCTCCAAAGTCCGATGTGCAGATAAAAAACATGGCAAAAAACACAAGACATACAAGTAACATGACATATAAGTAACATGACAGTAATGTGAGACGCAGAAAAGCATTATTTTTTTCATTATAGTAACTGAAATCCATTTTTGCATGGCTGCTTAACTGTGCAGTGCATTTAAGCAGCTCTGGATTATAATACCAGTCCAGTAGTAATCCCATTGCTCCAATCTTGCAGCTTATTACAGAGTACTAACCACCAGGTTATCCCAGGGATCCGAGATCGCTTTCCTTACCGTGGCTGCACATTTATCTCATCAGCATGTGTGTTCAGTTGTTAATGTAAGAGTTATGCTTACCCATGAGCTTCATGCACTGGCTGGTTTATCAACTATGTGGCATTTATTCCCTAAGAATAAAGCAGTGAGTGTTCGAGTGTCTTCTCCAACCTGTAAGAGAAATCCAAAGCACCACCGTAGAACCATCACAGAGCAGATCTTATTATATTATCACTGTGGTATCATGTATTACAATGTGATTTAGTGGTTACTGTTCATTCGTGAACGATGATGATCACCTTGCTAGCCTATAAACACATCAGTATATAAGCGATCAATTCATAAATAATTATATTCAACAATAATCAAGTCATTATTTGCTGT
Organism: Scorpiodoras heckelii; assembly: GCA_028566435.1. Taxonomy (NCBI): domain Eukaryota; kingdom Metazoa; phylum Chordata; class Actinopteri; order Siluriformes; family Doradidae; genus Scorpiodoras; species Scorpiodoras heckelii. Next base: position 1,742,087 of record JAOVVH010000024.1, read on the forward strand.
TAAATTAATTAATCGATCCAGATTGTCTGATTGTTAGACCCCTAATTATTACACACTCTCACCCTGTTGGTCATCTTTCTAGGTGTTCGGATAAAACAAACTCATCTTTTTCATACTTTGTGTGTGTTAATCATCTAATCTTCATCAGGATCAATCTGATAACAGCGCAATAGTTGATTGGATTGGACATTTTTGGTTACTGGACTGTCTCTCTGAATTTTATCATGAGTACCAGTGTACACAGAATTGACACCTCGCTGCTTGGAGTCGATAAACTCTCAGGATATCGCTCCTTTCCTCTCGTTTTTCAGGAACAGTGATACCTAGGATAGTACCATTTCCAATTTTGTTACTATACACATATTAGAGGTCTGAATATTGGCTAATACCGGATAAATATACTGTTACAGTCACAATAAACAAACCCACTGCAGCTTCTTTGGTCAGGATCTTCAATCAGATATCTGAGTTGACTCCTTAAATGATGATAAGGGGCATGATTTAATCATTTAAACAAACGCACTTGTGCTTTAATGAGTCATTAAATTCACAAAACACTAAATACACTGAAGTAACAGAAAAACTGGTATAGCATTATATATAGATTATTCTAGGTAGGTCTCCCCACAGTCATCACGCTGATGTTTGTTGAGGCTCCAGCATTGAATTCTGATGTTGCTTGAGGCAGTGTTGTATGCTTTTCACGTGAAATGATTCCTGCCAGCCGACACTGTTCACGTTCACGTGGTTACACCCTTGAAACGCTCCTATGTGAAAATCCAAACTTTGCTTCTACCTCTGAAATGCTATGACCATCTCATGAGCTCCAACTATTAAACCGTGTTGAAAATCACAAAATCGTGATAACTTGCCGTTCTCACAGCGGAAACAGCTCTAGAAGCTTCCATAGATGTCTGTCGCTTTATATACACACTGGCGGACGCAGCCAATAATGTGCATAGGTACTGTTGCTATGTACACTTTACAGACAGACGTGTTCGGACACACCACTTAACCAATGAATTCACGTGTTTCATGGAGTCCCATTGCCACAGGTGTATAAAATCAAGCATGTAGCCATGCAGTCTGCCTTTACACACATTAGTAAAAGAATGGATCATTCTATGGAGCTCACTGAACTCGAGTGCGGTACTCGAGGATGCCGCCGTTGCAACAAGTCAGTTCTTCCCTCCTAGATATTCCACAGTCCACTGTGAGTGGTGTTAATGATACGTGGAAGCGTTTAGGAACCACAGCAACTCAACCATGAAGTGTCAGACCACGTTAAGTTACACAGGGGGTCACTGAGTGCTGAGGCACATAGTGTATAATAATCACCAACACTCTGCTGTCTCAATAACTGCAGAGCTCCAAA
>JAOVVH010000024.1:1952304-1962355 GCA_028566435.1 Scorpiodoras heckelii
CTCTCTCTCTCTCACACACACACACACACACACACACACACACACACACACACACACACACACACACACACACTCAGTCAAAATCCCTGATGAGTTCCAAATTCACACCCATGAACTTTAAACCAATGTTTGGCCTTGGTAAAAAAAACCCTCAGACTAGCACTTTTTTAAAATTAATTTTATTTTATTACCGAAGCTTCAGTGCTTCCTGTTCTTTACTGAATCGAGTGCTGCTGTGAATGACACTCGTGCGAGCTATAATAGCTCACGCTTTGCCCTTCAAAGGTTAAGGTAGCAGCTTTATTGAAACCCCTCAAAGCGTGGCTTGCTTGAATAAATGGGAGGCCTGGGTGCGTGACGGTTTGACCTCCTCGTGCATTCAAAAAGGCATCACGGCTCCAGTAGGACACTTCTTTCAATCGGAGACTAGAACAAATGGAGTCACACTGCTCCCAAAAAAAACGGCTATAAACACAGTGGCGCTTTGTGAAGTGGAAAAATGAACATTTAATGGCTTCAGAAAAAACAGAATGACACGCTATTCGTCTCGTTTATCTCTAAAATCATTTTCCTTTCATGCACCTCTTTTGTTCCTGTCGTTTCACCTGGAGTGCCGGAACGTTCCTTTTTTTTTCTGAGCAAATGCACAGGTATGAGGACTGTGATTTGAATAAAGCAGGTTTTCATCTTTCATGAGACCGCCGAGAAACAACGAAGGCACTGCTGTTCCTTTCTTTCTTTCTTTTTTTACAGCTCTCTTTATCACAGCAGGATTTTGTTTGAGCATGCTTTGCACTCCCTCTCTCCTCTTTCTCTCTATCCTCTCTTTCTCTCTCTCTGCACCTCCTCCTCTTTTGTAGTCAAAACACAGTTCATTATGCTCCATCATTACATAATGCTCTCGTCTCCCAGCACAGCGGGCTGCAGATATCTGGGACGACATGCTTATGTTTACATGTGTTTCACTTAGCACAGTCCTATCACGCTTTTTAACAAGCGCTATGTCTCTGTCGCTTTCATCTACACATTGTAATGACATAAGCGGCAAGCGGTAAATGAGAATGAATGTCCATTAATCACTTCTTTCTATTCCTTTATCAAGGTTCTGATCAGTTTTCCTTCTTTTCCTTTTTCTTCTTCTACATCTTGTCCAATATCACACAGATGAGTCATGTTAAAGGTGCAGGAGATCTCTGAAAGTTAAATACATGGGTTTAAATGAATTTTTGTGTCCTCCTTGAGCCCACCCACCCACTTCTGCTTATATACACATAGCTCCGCCCACAGAACCTGGCTCATAAAGTTCAACTAAACTTGAGTTATTATAGTATAAACACACAGAAATCCACTTAATGGTTTATAAGAAAGGTCAAGAGTAAATTTGCTTCTAGTACTGCGTTTCATTTCCCTTGGAATGATGTCACACCCCGGTTGACCGTGTTCCATTACAGGCTTAGTGAGGTTCTTCCAATTTTCTTTGTTGGAAATCAAACTTCAGGGGTGCCAGTAAAAAATTTCTGACAGAGATCTCAGCTTCCCAGATCAAATGGAAGGCACTAGCATTTATTTTCAAAGCACATTGTGTGTTTTTATTTGCAGGAGAATTATCTGGCTGTACTGTGCTCTTGCTGATTTCAGATATATGTTTTTTAAAGGGTGAAGTGAACTGTTGTGTATAAAATGCCTGACTGGAGGCCCATTCAAACACAAATAAACTGTTAGAGACTCATCTTCATCTCCGTCACCTGCGGACTCCTGTTCCCAGAATTCAAGGCGGCCAAACAAGATGGCCACACCCAGCTCCCCCTCTTTAATTTCCACCTGTTCATAGTCCTGTGAGTTCTAGTGTCTTTTAGTTAAGTATGTGCAAGAAAGTCAAACATGCTCATTGATCTGTGTCTTGTTTAGTTCCTTTGTCTAATCCTGTATTTAACTTCCTTAGGTTTAGTAACCCTTTGTGAAGTATAACAGCTACTCGGTTATACCAAGCCTTGCATTACATGAGTTTGTCCAAATACTTTTGACCACTGCCTGTTTCTTGCCTAGCCCTGATAACCACTGTCTGTAGCTTGCCTGACCTCTGCTTGTTTTTTGTAGTTGCCTTTTACCTTGTATCTTTGGAATTGTTTGCTTTACACATAAATATCCATACAGATGTGGAACGGGCCTCAGTCTAAAACTGTCATAACATCATCTTCTACTTACGCTCTTCAAATACAGTCTCAGTCCTTTACTGTTTGACTGCTTGCATGCTTAGGCTGAGTTACAGTGTTAATGATGTAGTTATCTGTTGTTTAAACAAAAGTGTATTCAATACTGGAGTGCAGATCAAGAAAGTCAAACATGCTCATTGATCTGGAGTTCATTAAATAAAGTCAGGTACATACTGTAGCAGATAGAGGAGGGCAGCTGTGAGCACTCAGCTTTGTTTATTCTCAATTTTATTTAAATATGCGATTAAATGGTGCTCGAGTGGCGCTCGAGTGGCGCATGAGATCGAGAGGTCAAATCTGGATGATGCTGGGAGTTCAGACAGCAAAACTGGCTGTAATTTTAGGGCAAGACGAGTAGCATATGCTCTGTCCCATATTGGCGGTGCTAGCTAATCATGGGCATCTGTGAGCTCATGCATACACTGGACACTGAAACAAGGTCCCTGGAGCTCTGACATGTAACCCTACATTTAATCGCAATCCTAACACAGGCGAGTGTTCCTTTTCTATGTATTCCTCTGACAGGTTCACCAAGCAATAAATCAACATCTGATCTGAAGTTGTCAATTATATGCAGATTAGTTATAATGCAATAAACATGAGTACAGTTTATTTCATAAGCCACCTCTGTTTGATGACAGGTTTTACACAAGACTTCACAGGGAGATAAATTGTGTTTAAAATCTGAATTTCCCCCTTCAGTCCTTGTTTTATTTCCCCCTCTGTCCCCTTGTCTTAACAGCACTCGTCGTTTTCAGTCTCACAGCTAATTAAGACATTTTGGCTGCTCACATCACTGGGTATCAAAAGAAAAAAAGAGACTCTGGTGAGGGAACCACTGTTTATACTATTTAGATAAGAGGAAGTTATAACAGGAGATAAACCTTTGTTAAAATATGATCTTCAAAAAAAAAATCTGTTTAGTCTATTGATCCAGAGGCTGCAGAATATTTAGTCGTTTGAATTGCTGTTTATTATATTCAATTACATCTATAAATCCATGTTCAGTAAGTGTTTTTGCTTATTTTTTGTTTCCATTTAATTGACATCCATTGTTCCACTCAGAGTCAGAGTCACTCAATGTTGAGGAGCTAACGGAGATAGGTGGACATTTTTTTAGGGGGGACATTAGAAATGAAACATTAGAAAACCATAATAACATGAATTAAATGGAAACAAATCAATAACATTACCAGGTGGAACGTATATTTTGACAACTCAAAGGAAAAATGTTCAGTGTCAGTGCAGTGCATCAAATTTAAGACTTTTTGATGCCAAAGCCTTAATTTTTGCCAAATCAATACTAAAATGTCTACTAAAACATTTCAATGTCCTCTTATATCAAACAAAATAAACCATACACGTAAACCTGTCCTCGATGAAGCCCAAGCTCCTTTATCCTTTTTTTTATGAAAATAAAACTGAATTTTTGCTTTTCTCTTAAAAGAAATGCTGCACCAACCCGAAACATAGCGGTTTGTCTCCTCAGTACCAGTCAACTAACAAGCTGACTAACTTACCAGCTGTAATTACAGTACAGTACGATGCAGAAGTCTTAGACACATGTAAAGACTCGCTGTAAAGCAAAGACGCCTTAAAATAATGAAGATGTTTCTACATATAGAAAACACTATAAAGTGCAGTAAACAGTAATAAACTAAAGAAAGTCCATGTTTGGTGTCTTTTTCTTAAACAGTGTTCCCAGGCGTTTCACAATGTGTGCAGTTTTATAAGGAAATTAGCTTTTAAGTTTTACTGAGTGTCTTGGAAAATCTGTCACAGCTCTTCTGGAGACTTTGACTGTCACACTTACTACTCTTTTTTTGCATCAAAACCCAGCAGCCTTCATTATGTATTTTTTTGTCTGAAAAGTGGTCTGTTGTTTAATTTTTAAAAGTTTTTACATTTTTTTGTTGGAATAGTAACATCTATCATTAGCACATCATGTTGCAATGCTATTATGCTTCACTAGTTTCCTTTCAGTGTTAACTTTTTAGCTGCTGGTTCATAAACAAAACATTTTTGTAGCATCTCAGGGAAAAATGTTTGTTCCGCTTTATGTCTTTTTATGTGAGGTTCTCATGCTTCAAAATTAAGCCAGTAACTTTTGCTGTTCAGTTTATTATGAGCAGAAAAACATTCTTTTTTACAGACTAATTAAAAAAATGCTAATGTTGCTAATTTAATTATAGTCAGGTCCAAATTAACATGGTGTCGCAGAGATAATTCTCAGGTCTCATTGCTTTTTCTTTTTCATGCTAATCAGGTTTTGAATTATTTGCTGTTTGGGTGCAGGTGAAGAGGTGAAGAATCAGACAAAAGAGGTGTATTGAAGAGGAAACGTTGATGTTAATAATGATGTTAATAAATGTTATTGGGTATCAGTGAGCACAAGGCTAATAATCATCTGCTGTGCATTTTTTTCTTTCATCTCTGGAGTGAGGGATGACATTACAGAGGAAAAGAAAAAATAAAATAGATCTGAAACATACTGATATATCAACATCCCTAGCCATGTGTGTGTGTGTGTGTGTGTGTGTGTGTGTGTGTGTGTGTGTGTCTGCGTGTGGGGGGGATTAAAGATAGCCAATGTTCATAGTACCTCAGATGTTCTCTTTGATTTATTTTTCTTTTTAGATTAAAAAAAAAAGCAGAAACAGCATTTCTGTTCCTTCCTGTTTTCATGACTGTTTTAAGCCATGCAAGTTAAGACGGCTTTCATTCCATACATTTTTATCAGCATAGAGCCAGAGGCAAGAGGAAATAAAGTGGCATAGTAGTTTCATTTTCAAACTCTGGCAGGCAGAGAGCAGAAAATCAAAAAAATCGAAGAAAAAAAAAAATGCAATGAACAAAGAAATCGATAGAAGTGTGTACGAGCTAGCCTGGGAAACTAAACCCTGATCGTAAATGACTAATCAACTGATTCTACTAACATATTGTTATGTGCTGATCATGAATCTGTCAAGGTCAGTAAAGACGTTCAACGACTGAGTGGAAGGTCGTGAGTTCAAATCCCACCACAGCTTAGCTGCCACTGCTGGGCCCCTGAGCAAGGCCCCTATCCCTCAACTGCTCAGTTGTGTAAATGAGATAAATGTAAGTTGATCTGAATAATGGTGTCTGACAAAATGCCATACATGTATATAAATGAATGACCTGTTACTAAAGCAACGATAACATACAAGAGTGCAAGTGCATTAATATAAACCGGTGATCTCTAGCTGCACTACTGTCATTACCACATAACATTACACGTTACGACCATACCATCATCACTGATTATTTGCTACTAATGGCATTTACGCCACAGAGATTTGCCCATGTTTACAATGTTACAATGTTAAGTGTTGAATTTGTTAATGCATGACATGTCATGTTTTTTTTAAATATACATTTGTAGTTATGTTTGTGGGATATCGTGGCTATAAACATTCCCTGATCACTTTCATCTGTTAAAATAAGCAAATTAAACATGGTTGTGATTTGCTATAACATTTTTCTTGAATAATTTATCACATTGTCATTTCACCCCTCTTTCTTTTTACTGAATGGTACAGTCTGTTTGTGGCAGAGCGGGACACGTGAAATGTGTGCACTCCGGGATGCTCAGCTCAACTGTCGGTCGTTCTAACGTGAGCGCTACCGCTACACAGGTACACACTTGAGTCGTCGCTAAGCAGGACTGATTTTGGTGGCGAGGTGAACTATGAAGTCCAGTTACCAAAAACACAAGGAAAAGCAGCAGAAAGCTTAGAGGGAGAAAAGGGGCCAACAATTAGTGACTCAGTTTTTCCCAAAGAAAGGTTTTATTCACTGACCTTAACTTGGTGCCATTACAACACACTAGCGAATGATAGAGCAGCAGATTTCATTTTAACCTGGTCGGATTATCAAGATAACAATTTACAATTAGCAGTGCAGTGTCATTTTATTTAAATACTCCACCTTTATTGCCACGGGAGATCAGATGAATGTAATGTAGAAGGTCTGCACAGAACTAGGTGAACTTGTGCAATATACTACTAGGCTAATACGTGAGATAAAATATTAGCCTACACGATGCTGGTGCTAATAACCGGTTTCATAACTAATGAGGTTCCATCAACATACACAGATTCAGCCTCAGGAACAGGACCCCTGACCTCAAACCAAATCCCAGTTGAAGGAGAAGGAGGTGAGCAATATACAATCTATGAATAAAGGCTTTAGGGTTGTAAAACTTTTTAATTTATACAGTGAGCAGCTACCAAGCTAGTTAGCAAATTGAAGTTTTGGTGATAACAGACAACTGTCAGAATTACACTGTAAAGACTGTTATCAAACAGAGAGATGGATTTTGAAATCTTGATTACTGATGATGTTTGCCGAAGGGCCCTGGCTCTAAAGTATCCATAATGTGCATAATACAGAATCTGTTATACATCCATACTGACACAGTGATGCATGCAAGTTCTCCATGCTAAGTAGCCTAACAACAGTGGCTCATAAAAGAAAAGAAATATCTTAAAATGGTGTGAAAGTGACCATGGAATTTTCATTTTAACTTAACAGTCTTTTCAGTCTAATTCTGATAGTTGTGCAATTAAAATGTTTCCATCAAATAATGTTATCACCTAAACTTGATAGGTAGCTGATCACAGGCAGCATGCCTTATAGTAAAGTAAGGTCATTTTAAATTGTAATCTTTCAATGGGGGCAAGATTTCTAGCGGCACCCCTGCTTAAAGATAAGAGGTTACTTCGATGTTAAATATACTCTGAGAACAAAACTATTGCTATTGTTATTGTTGTTGTTACTGTCATTTAACAGTCCAGAAATTCCTGTAACATTGAATGAGAAGTTTTGTCCAACTTTTGAATGATACTGTAACTACAGGGATTTATTAAACATGAAAAGTAATACATTTTTGAAACCCTGAAACAATGCATGTTGGTGTTAATCCCTCTGCTGGTTTCACCTGGTGTGGTCCACACCCCCGTATGTCCCAATGACACCACTGTTTCCAGTTACAGAGATTCAGTAAGACAGAGGACTTTGTCCTTTCTGGTTTCTCACTAACATGACTAATATACTGTTTGTTTTTTCCCTTAGTAATAAGAATAGAGAAATAAAAAAAGTTTGATGCAATGACTGTTCATAGATGCTATAACAAAAGCAAGATCAAGAACTAACTTGTTTTGTGGATGTTCCACAGCCATACATTGAAGTTGTTTAATCCTTGGTAGGTCCCCCACAGGATCTTGAAGGGAACGTTGCACAGTCCTCACACTGATGTTTGTTGAGGCCCCAGCATTGAATTCCGATGTTACTGAGGCAGTGTTACACGTCTATCATATGAAACGATTCTTGCCACCCTTCGCTGGTCACGTTCACCCAGAGTCTTTTTACAGCTACACTGCTGTAAGTTTGAGAATTTGCCGCAGCAGTGACGGTACACTCTTGAAATGCTCGTACGTGAAAATCCAAACTTCGCTTCTACCTCCGAAATGCTATGACCCATCTCACGAGCTCCAACTATTAAACCACCTTGAAAATTACAAAATTGTGATAAATCGCCATTCTCATGGTGGAAACAGCTCTAGAAGCTTCCATAGATGTCTGTCAGTTTATATACGTACTGACGCACTACTGTGCAAACTATGTAGATAGAAACATGCACAAGTTAACATATCCTAGCTAGATAGTCTAGCTAACAAACAAACTATAAGCCCAGCAGCATTTCAGCTAGCTAGCTAACGTTAGTTTTATTTCTATAGTGTTGATAATGGACGTGGTGCTCAGTTCAACCTAGTGTAAGAATTAATAAAGTAGTTGACACAGTAGTAGTGCTGTTCTTCAAGCCACTGTACGTATTCTTTCCACTGCCAGTCGAGTCATTAACCAGTTTTCCTTAGCAGTAAATTAATAGTAATGAAGTACAAAGAGAAAACAGACGTCCCTCAGGCGTTCATGTAGTGTCTGTATTTGGCTGTTCTGCTGAACAGATGACTGTCCGACAGCTTAATGTTGCATAATTTACACGTCCATGGCTATGTTTAAGTTTCTCTGGCATCCAAAGGACAACTTATCCTTTTTTTTCCTGACGACTTGAGTACATAATTTATAATCAGCATCTGTTGCAGATCAGGCATAATTTCCACTGATTGTCTGCCAAAACCCGAGAAGCACTTGAAAATGAAATAAAACGACAGTTTTTTCCCAAAAGCCTTTCATTTGGCTGCACGTTACACACAAGGAATATGTTCAGCGACACATGTGGCAATGAAATGAACATTTCAAAAAAGGAGAAAGCTCTTCTTTCTTGGTGTGAGATGTGCTACAGAGAAAAAGAAAAGGTCAAGACGAGAATGAAAGAGCTGTAACAAATTTCATGAAGAATCTTTTTTTCTAAAAACAGATTACAACCTCAGCTCATCGAGCCTCTTTCTTTGCCGATGTAGGAAAGTGAGGATTAAGATCCCCGAGGAGCTTTTCTTTCAGAAGCGGTGCAAAATGTGTTAATAAATGTGGACAAATTGGATTTGGGAATTTGATATCTTTCTCTTGGCACGCATGCCCTGGATCGATTTTTCCATCCTCAGCATTTAATTCAGCCTTTATCAGAGCTAATAAGTCTTTCTTATAATCAAAAAAAATGTGTCTCAAGGGAGAATCACATCCTCTGAACGTAGAACTAAGGTGTATTTTTAACTCGGGGAAATTAAACAAGAAAGTTAATTTAGAAGAAAAAAAAGAAAAGCTGACTAATCAGACATATTGTTTATTGGCTAAATAAAATTGAATAAAAGCCACCAGTTTCAAATCCAGTCAATTTATTCTCATAATTAGCTTCTTATTGTTAGTGCTAGCTTCTACCTTAACTGGAAAACAACAGAACAAAGTTATTGCTGTTGTTATTGTTGTTGTTACTATTGTTTAACAGTCCAGAAATCACTGCATTTCTTTGCTTTTTTCCAGGTGGACAGGACAAGTGACATCAATATTACCAAATTACCCATCAGAATTAGCCGTCTGCTAGCATCACGGACCCTTTTTACCCTAATCACTGGCACTGATTGTTCAATGACTTTTTTGTTTATTTTTTTGCCCCTTGAGCATAACTGCACCTAGATGAAATTTTGTCCCACGTTATAAACACAGATTTAGTATAGTGGCTAATGTGTAGTAATGCTGCACAGTTCTATAGCTCATATTAGCTAAATAAATGCTTCTCCTTCTTCCTTTGAAAAGCTCTGTGTACTGTACAGTATAGACCAAAGGCAGCTAGAGGTACTGATGTATACATGAGTGTATTCTGTTTCATCTGTTGGTCTGACCTGAAGTTTAATTCCCAATCTCTCTTCGTAAGGAAGAGCAGAAAATTATTTTCCCCAAAATCAGTAGTTTTTGACTTGTCAAGTGAAAAAAGCAGCTAGAATTCAAACTAGCTTGGTAAATTTCACTAAAGACGTTGTATGGATTCTGTTACTGACCCCTGATGCTTTCTTACCATGTACTAGCAGCTGGTTTTGTGGTTCCACCCCTTCCTAATCATCATATAGAGAAGACATATATTTCATTGGTAACCTGTGGTACAGTCCACCTCCTGGCCGAATAGTTTACTACATACAGCACTGTGAAAAGTCTTAGCTACTCTGTTGTTTTTAGCTACAGCTTTTGTTATTGCTGTTTGTTTGGGTTTTTTTAGTTCTGCGTTATTGAGTACAAAACGATATTGTATTTCCTACTGTGGGTGACACGGTGGTGCAGTGGGTAGCTCTGTCGCCTCACAGCAAGAAGGTCCTGGGTTCAGTCCCCAGGTGGAGTGGTCTGGGTCCTTTCTGTGTGGAGTCTGC
>JAOVVH010000024.1:1999514-2011935 GCA_028566435.1 Scorpiodoras heckelii
ACACCTCCTCTCTCTCTCTCTCTCTCTCTCTCTCTCTCTCTCTCTCTCTCTCTCTCTCTCTCTCTGGATAGCATTGCATTATATTCTTGGAAGTCATGTGTCCTCATGCGTCATGCCCTCATAAGGGGATAGACTCATCTCCTCAACCTTGACTCCTTCGCTCTCTTTATTCATACTCACAAATAATGTTTGAACCAAGAGAGTGAAAGAGAAAGAGAGTGACCTTGGCCAGGCTCAGACTTTCAGGTTCCCATCGGATGATGATGATGATGATGTGTACGTGTGTGTGTGTGTGTGTGTGTGTGTGTGTGTGTGTGTCTCAGTACCCCCTTTCTCCAGCACCCCATGGGAAGGAGTAGGGCACACTGTGTGATAAAATACCCCCCTCGGTCCTCTGATGTATTGGGGACGAGGCCTCTAATCTGTCTTGCTGTGTAGTAGGTGACCTCCCATTCCACAAATGGGAGATAAATGACCTAGAGGAAACGTTGCTACAAACAACTACATGAATATGAAAAACAAAGTCAATTTTGAAAAACAGCATTTTGTTCTTAATCCTATCCAATGTCAAAAATCCACATTTCCTGTTTCTCAGATTTTTGATATGCAGGATGCTTCTACCATAAACTGCAAACAGATCTGATGGAGCAGAAAGTCCACAGCCCCTAACTGCTATATTTGCTATTATAGCTATCGTGTTACACTGAGGTACCAGAAAAACTTAATACTTGTTAATATTTCATAGGTCCCCCATGGGATCTTGAAGGGAACATTGCACAGTCCTCATGCTGATGTTTGTCGAGGCCCCGGCATTGAATTCCGATTTTACTTCAGGCAGTGTTGCACGTCTATCACGTGAAACGATTCTTGCCAGCCGATGCCAGGCACGTTCACCCAGAGTCTTTTTACGGCAACACTGCTGTCCTAAGTTTGAGGTTTTTCCAGAATTCTTTTAGTCACGTTCCACCCTTGAAATGCTCATACGTAAAAATCCAAACTTTGCTTCTACGTCTGAAATACTATGACCCATCTCATGAGCTCTATTAAACCACGTTAAAACGATGTTAAAAATCACAAAATATTGATAATATAGATGTGTATCGCTTCATATACGGACTGGCATAGGTGGTTGTTTGTTTGTTTATTAGTTTTTAACGTCATTTCAGCATATTCATTCACTATATTCGCGACAAACACAAGGTTACATCGATACACAAGTTCAACTTTCAAACACAGTCATGGGGCAATTTTGTATGTCCAAGTCACCTAACTTGCATGTCTTTAGACTATGGGAGTAAACCCACACAAACACAGGGAGGACATACAGACTCCACACAGAAAGGACCCAGACCAACCCCACCCAGGGATCGAACCCAGGACCTTCTTGCTGTGAGGCAACAGTGCTACCCACCGAGCCACTGTGCCGCATAGGTGGTGTTACTATGTATTTTGCATAGGCTCCAGTACCAGTTTTTCTGGTACTTCAGTGTATAATTGCAGTGTTATCCACAACACACTACTCATGACCAAATTGTTAAGAATTTTTAATCATGTGAGATTTTATTTTTGTAATGACCTTGGAATGTTGTTTTATATTAATGTATTTGTTAAATATGTTAATGTTTCCATAGCAACACATACAAGGACTTGGCCAAAGAATGCTCTACATCAACAGATGAAAAATAATAACAATAATAAAAGGTGTACTTGTTGATACTGTGAGGTTTTCTGTGAGGGGATGTTTATTTAACATTCATGGCATAACATGAAAAAATATTTCTCAAACAGCTGATGTACAAGGTTGACTAATTGTACAATAATATACAGTACCAGTACACCTGACTAATAATAATCAGCTAAGGAAACATATTATATTATTTTTAGGAAACAGATTAAATAAAATGTTCTTGGTGTTGAACCCAGATTTTTGGCTCCCACTATGTCACAACAAAAGTGTAAATGTGAACAGCACTATCATTATTTCACAAATCTTGGTAGTCTCTGAAGGTTAGAAGCAACAGCGACAAGTGGAGGAGATGAAGTCAGCTTTCGTCCACTGACACACCAACCCCAGTTTAGTGAAAGTGCTCTTGAGTGTGTCCTTCATGTCCTTCGAGTGGTCACTCTCTCCACCAGGAAGTGGATTAGCAGCTCGGCACTGAACTCCAATTGAACTGAAAACGTTCAGGCATTTTAATTTGTTACCACAGCATTGTCTGAGCTTGTTCTTCTTCTCAATGACTTGTGCTTTGTGATTTATCTCTATAAATTTTCAAACGAGACACAGATGAGACAACGCCTCCGTTAGCCTGGGAAAAGACGGATTAAAGTGTCATTTCAGATGCATGGAATTCCAGACAGGCTTACAAATCCAGCTCGTATTGTTATGAATATAAAATGGCCAAGAGGTGATTCTTATTACTGCGTTATTTATGCATCCGAGAGACACACGCACTTGATGGAAGAACACAGCCTTCAAATGAAAGCATTTCCATGTTATTTATTCGGCATGCCGTCTCCTTTCTTTCTACTTTCTCATTCCCCCCCCTCACTCTCACCGACGAGCTTTAATGCCGAATCGGGATAATAAGATCAGAGCGGGAATTGCTGTGACGGATTACGGTGTTGCACGGGATCCGTCTCTTTCTACACTCATGCTGATTTCTTATCCAGATTTAACAGTTAAAAAGCATTCATTGTCAAAGGATACAGACAATTGCTGTACAGAGGGTTTCCGTTTACATGCTGCACATGCACATGCAAAGCAGTTGCATATCCGGCGTTGAAAGACGCCATTTTTGGCGATTTTATACATGAAGCTGGTTGAATGAAGTGTTTTTGTAGTAATCCTCTCTCTGTGTTGAGCAGACAAGCTGCACAGGTTATCATGTGCTTTGTGTATTTCTTGTAAAGTTGTATTCTGATTGGAATAGTTGTGCATATGGCGGTGCGGTACTGAAATCTCTGGGATCACATATCCCCTGCGATTCCAAAATCCTTACCCAAATATTCCTTTTGATTAGTTTTTGTCATAGGACCAATTTAAATAGCCCTAATAGATCACCTACGGTTCACCAAGGATAGCTTTCTAGCTTTTATTGGGGGATAGACCCAAGGTTCAAGAGCAGATGTGATCTCAGGTGTTGGCTTTGTGGTCATTAGCTATGGTTAATTGGTGTACAATTTGGATTAACATACATCTAATTGGCATTTATCCATTCATTCATTCTCCCAAACTTTTCTAACCTCATCCACAGATTTGAGCTCCTCCTGGGAATCCCCAGGCACTCTTATATCTACAATCTATCCAGGAGGTCTTGTGCTTGCCTCGGGGTCTAGGTCCAGGTGGACATGCCTGATACAGGTCTACCAACCAGTGGGCATCATTCTCAACCACCTCAACCATCTCCCCTTAATCAAGAGGAGGCTCTACTCTGAGGCTCTCCCAGACTGCGAAGCTCCTCAGGCTATCACCCAGGCTAAGCCTGTCAACTGTGCAGAGAATCTTCATTTGCTTATAGTTTGTGATGACAGGTAAGTATAAGAATGTAAACTGACCAGTGAATTGAGAGCCTTGTCTGAAAAACAAGATCCTGCTTCACTGGTACACATCGCAGACACTGACCCTTTCTTGACGTGTCACTCATAAATATATTATTTTATATATTTCAATTATATTATATAAATCATATACTATTTTATTCACAGCATGGGTTAAAAACAGTCTAACAAGTGTATATGGAGCCAAATGTCAACGGCAAGCAAAACAATGACCATAAAAAGGACATCAATGACCATGTAGCACAGTGGTTAGGACTCTAGAAGGTTCTCTGGATGTACTGTCATGCTGCCAATGTAAGAGCCTTTGAGGAACATCCTTAACTCTCATCTGCTCAGCTCAGCTTGACTGAAAGCATCAATCAAATGAAATAATGTAAAGGTAAATGCATAATAAATGAAGGTGAGATCTACAGAACTGTTCACAAGTCAAGTACAAAAAAACATAATGAAGGCTGCTGGGCTTTGCTGCAAAAAAGAAGTAAGTGTGATAGTCAAAGTCTCCAGAAGAGCTGTGGCAGATTCTCCAAGAACATGCAAAGACTTGCTGTAAAGCAAAGATGCCTTCAAAATTAATGATGTTTTTACTTAAATGAAAACATTATAAAGTGCACTAAACAATAATAAACTAAAGGAAGTCAATATTTGGTGCCTTTTTCTTAAACAGTGTTCCCAGGTACAATGTGTGCAGTTTTATATTTATGTCTTTCCAAAGTAATAGTGTTGAGGCCCATGAGTAAACACAACAAAAACACATCAGTAATATGCACAAAACACAACCGTCTCATTTTTCAGTGGCATTTCTCTCTTTTGAGAAAGTAGCAGGTAGCAGTTTTCATGGTGACCTTGAGAAAAGACATAAATAGCTGCTTTTGAAGTGAAGCGTTTCTGCACAAGATGTCAAACGTTACAGACATGAATGTTAAAATTATATTGGCACCGTGAGACACTGAGTTAACCCTTATGGTCTGTTAAGATAAAAAGTGCACATTTTATACATTCTGCTTTCTGCTTTCTCTAACAAGCATTAAAAAATCATATTACCACAATTATCCTATGCTTATTTTTCCCTGTGGCATTAAAGTAAAATAACTTTAAAAAAATCGTAAATATGAACTGTAAGTCTATGGAGCCTATGCAAAATAAATAGCAACACCACCTATGCATGCCATTGGTCGCGTCCACCAGTGCGTATATAAAGTTATAGACATCTATGAAAGCTTCTAGAGCTGTTTCCGCCATGAGAATGGCCAGTTATTACGATTTTGTGATTTTCAATGTGGTTTAATAGTTGGAGCTTATGAAATGGGTCATAACATTTCAAAATTTGGATTTTCACGAATGAGCATTTCAAGGGTGAACCGTGACAACAAGAATTCTGGCAAAACCTCAAACTTATGACAGCAGTGTGGCCATAAAAAGTCTCTGGGTGAACGTGGCCAGTTTTGCCTGGCAAGAATCGTTTCATGTGATAGACGTGCAACACTGCCTCAAGTAACATCGGAATTCAATGCTGGGGCCTCAACAAACATCATGATTACTGTACAATGTTCCCTCCAAGATCCTGTGGGGGACCTACCAAGTATTAACTGCTATGCTAGTCTTTCTGGTACTTCAGTGTATATGAATTTATTCTGAAATAGTTTACAGGGCTTTATATTTTCATATGAAATGTGGTATTCATGAAAATCTCATGAGTTTGTATTCTGTGGGAGCTCTAGTCTGAAGTCAAATGCAAATGCATAACACATCCATATCATAACACTGGTTATGTAGTTCTAAATGTTTCCAAATGTTTGGATAAACCTAAAATAAAGAAGTGCCAGCAGACTGGTTAGGATCACCTCACCTGAAGAAACTCTGGTTCCTCAGACATGCTATTTGATTTAGCACAAAAACGGAACAGGCTTGTATGTAGACCAAGTTTTGTTTCCCTCCATTGGCTGTGTCTCTCCAGGCATTTTTACCTGGATAAAAGATGGTAGCCAACTGCTCGGTGGGCTTTTCTCTCTTCTATTGACTTGGTTCATCTGAAGGCCGAATACATTCTTGTTGAAAAGTCAGTTTGAAAAAAGAAAAAAACTGTTTCAAGGCCAGACTGCAAATGCAAAGTGAAGCAAAGTGAAAGTTCAGGAACTTCTGTGTAAAGTTTTCAGGGCCGGAATCACTGTTACCAGCATTATTCAACCTTTACTGTTAGAAAAAAATAGTTTAGGTAAATACAGTTTTGGTGAATATCCCTCCAGTGATGGAGTCTTGAAGGTTCTTTGGTTGTAACTCTGGCGAACCCGTAAAGCAAATGCAGTCAAAATCAAGCCTCATGAGGCAAATACAACCCGCTGCCATGTTTCATTTGGCCTGCATGAAAAAATAATATGAAAGAGAACAGAAAGACAGACAAGAAACTGGATGAAAAATTGATATTCTATGAGGAGTGCTGTGTATAGCCTATATAAGAAATCAAACGACTATTATTTTTTTATTAGTCAACCAGTAGTTCTAAGTGAGAAAAATAGACTAGCAGATTAGTCATTGTTTCCATATTTAAAACAAAAAATAATGAGTAAAAACACATCATGAAACAAAAGACATTGCTTACTTCCCCAATATAGTCTTGCCCTCTTACACTATATGGAGTTAACTGTAGAATTGTAGACTTGTGCCTGAAATATTACATTTACACGTTTTTTAGCATCTGTCTGCATTATTTTTTACCATGTACCTCACTGTTTTTTCCACTGGCCTGACTTATCAAGATCCCTACAGAGCAAATAGCAAAAGTACGAATCTGATCCCCTAGTCATTGCAGACCTAATATTAATACAATACAGTCAGTAAAACTTAAAAGCTAATTTCCTTATAAAACTGCACACATAGTACCTGGGAAAAAAGCACAGCAAATATGGACTTTCTGTAGTTTATTACTGTTAACTGTATAATTAATGTTTTCTTTCTTTGTTTAATAAACTATTTACAATACTTATGCACATATTTTAATGGAGAATATTTGTTGCTCATTGTTACATTGTACTATTGTTGTCCATTTATTTCAGTAGACCTAGACTAGCTCTCTCTTGCTATACAAGAGAGCCTTCATTATATTTTAATCAAACAAATAGACCCCAGCATGTCTAATCTCTCTTGTATGCCTGAAATATCCTTCAGATATACCCCATACAGAAAGGAAACTATTGAAGAAAATATATTTCAGACATTCGACCTTGCTATCACCTGGACCCTTTGTTGGATCAATTCCAAAGTGTAATCAGTTCATCTGGTGGTTACTACAATGATTCTATATAAATTCTACAAACAGTGAAACACTCGTCCTTGAGATATCATGCTCAGCTTAAGCTCATGGTTCACAAAAAATTTGATCTTGCGTGGGCAGAATTTGAGTTTGACACTGCAGTGTTAAAGATTCTATGTAGACCCTTACCACATAGTGTTTCCAATATGAAAGGGTTCCACATTTTAGGATTATTTGGGTAATTAAGGGTTCTTTTCTTCCAAAAAAAAAAAAAAAGATAGCACAACAGTGATCGTTAGGGTCCAAAATGTACTAAAAGCACAAAAGGCACCAAGACCCAAAACTTGAAAGTAG
Source organism: Scorpiodoras heckelii (assembly GCA_028566435.1). NCBI lineage: Eukaryota > Metazoa > Chordata > Actinopteri > Siluriformes > Doradidae > Scorpiodoras > Scorpiodoras heckelii. The sequence continues at coordinate 2,006,677 of JAOVVH010000024.1, forward strand.
GGCTGATAAAAAATATGTTTTTATGTTGATATTAATACTTTGAGTGTACTGCTGTTTGTAACAAAACATACTAAATCTTGCAGATTAATTAATTATTTTTGTTTACTTGCCTTGTGGGTTTAATTTTTTTTTCTGCCAGGGTTTAGATGGAACAGTTCAGATGTTCTAATTAGTTTAGCACTTAAGTCATTCTTTAGAGACCAACTTTAATGCTATGCTCAAATAAGCTGAAAGCACTGGAGATTTCAGGATGGTGCTTTAATCATGCTGGTATAAAATATTCCTTTATACAAGAATTACAGATAAATATGAGATGCTAAATTAATATCACACTCAGTGTCTGCTGTTCAGCATCTTGAAACCCGATTTACAGAAAAGTTGGGACACTTTCTAAAAATGCAATAAAAACTTCACTCGAACCTTTTACTTAACAGACAAAGGACAAAGAAAAGATTTTCAGGGTTTCAATTATGAACTTAATTCTATTTGCTAAATATAAACAAATTTAGAAATTTATGCCTTCAACACACTCAAAAGAACTTAGAACAGAGGCAAAATAAGACCGAAAAGGTTCTACAAGTAACACTGTTCTGGAAGGTTCCACAATTATCAGTTTAACTGGTAACAGGTGAGGGTCGTCAAGATTGAATATAAAAGGAGCCTCCACTAAAGGTTTAGTCTTTGCAAGCAAGGATGGTCGTGGTTCAGCACTGTGTTCAGCACTTCATGAGAGAATTGTCCGTCAGTTGGAATACAATGTTTCTCAGCACAAGATTGCAAAGAATTTAGGTCTTTCACCAACTATGGTTCATAATAATCATGAAAAGATTGAGGTAGTCAGGGGAAATCTCAGTGTGTAAAGGCTTAGCACTAGCATGGCCAAAGCTACGAAAATTTTCGTTAGGCAGCTTGGCTGCTCTGTAGCCCACTCCCCTGCTGTGAAGTGGTTAGTGCCCATTGACTTGGTAACAACGTTCAGTGCGTTTGAAGCACCGACCCCCACATTTACAGAAAGCATGTACATCACTGAAGTCAAAGTCTATTCCAAAGCAAAGGCATGACCAGCCAAAGCAAATTTATCTGTATTGTAATTTTCATAAACATATTCAAGACCAGTGATGTCAGTAACGCGTTACTCTAATATGACCACTTTTTTCAGTAACGAGTAATCTAACGTGTTACTATTTCCAATGCAGCAATCTGATTAAAGTTACTTATCCAAGTCACTGTGCCTTACAATTTTTCTCATTTTCCTTAGTAAAAAGATATATTTTTGCTTTCTTCTTGCGTCTCGAGGCGTGACCCCACCTCGCGCACACGCCATGCTGCCCTGCTGTGTCCTATTTCACAGGCGCCTTCATATGCGGCCGAGAAACGCAGCCATCTTTTTCGTGAAAATGAAGTGTCCAGCGGGTGTTGATCCTTCACCAGTCGATACATCCCAAGGTTCATTGCGCACCGATGATGACGACGGCGTGAGCAAATGAGCGAATGGTGTTCATGAGTACATATTTATTTACATTCCAGCACTATTATAAATATGAGTAAAACTGACTGTTTTTAACTTCGTAACATTAATGTTACTAACAGTACGTAGTTTAAAGATGAACCTCTCTCATTAACCTAAATACATCATGTGCCGACAGTGAAGCATCCCCAGCAGTAAAAAAAACATATATAATAAAAAAGACTTAAATAAAAGTTTCTCCATGTTCAGCATCTGTGCTTGCTAAGTGACGTTTCGTGGCAAAATGGTAAGGGCAGGAACAGCAGTGCTGTGATGCAAATCTGCCGTAGTGCAGTGAGTCTCATTTCAGTTCAGACATCGCGGTCTACAAGCCTTCGAAGGACATGCCTACGTAGACCAGACCTCGTGCTTCGAAGGAAGCAGCCCCAAATGAAACACAGCTCTTGTTTGTGTGTCCCGCTGTAGCAGTTCTTTGCACATTTATCACCCTCACTCAGGTCTACCTCTCTGATAACTGTGAGTGAGTCAACAATGGACAAAATTGAAAGCAGTGAAACTTTAATTCCCAAAAAGAGCGCGGGAGCATCAGTTGTGTGGAAATGGAGTAATGTGAATAATGAGGCAATATTCACCAGTCGTTTCTCTTAAAATAGACCAGTGATAAACGGAAACAACATCATCAATGGGCCTACGCTGCCGACCTGCATGTACAACACAAAAAGATATATTATTGCTTTCTTCTTGTGTCTCGGATAGTGACGTCTGGCCTATGCGACAATTAAGTCACTTTTTCAGCTTGAGGACAACTCACGTGTAATACCATGCAGCGACACAAATGTAAACAATGGAGGGAGGAGAGAGATGTGCATTTTCTAGCTGGAAATACAGGCACTATTTTGAGTTTGTGTCAGCAAGGTTCGTTGTAGGCTGTGCTGGTGACAAAGTGCTATCTAGTTTCAAAAACACTACGTCATGTGAAGAAACATTTGGAGGTGCACAGATTTTATGTTGAGGTGGCAGCGGCAGCTCTCTAAGTAACTTATAAGTAACTAATAAAGTACTAATAATAATACTAATATAAGTACTAATAAAGTAACTCGGCAGCTGCTGAAAGTAACTAATAAAGTAACTTGTAATCTAACTTACTTTTAAAATCAAGTAATCTATAAAGTAACTAAGTTACTTTTTAATGCAGTAATCAGTAATCGGATTACTTTTTCAAGGTAACTATGCCATCAATGTTCAAGATGTGCTTCAAGTGTTATATTTCGCAGACACATCCTACCGGACGTATAGCAAAATGGTAATTTCGCTTTATCCAGCTAAGAAGTAAAACATCTACAGTTTAATTTCCACTCATTCTGCATGAGTTACAACAGTGTGACTTGACAGGCCTGCCTGCAATCCAGATCTGTCTCCTATTGAAAATGTATGGAGCATCAATAAGAGGAGAATCAGACAACAGTGACCACAGACTTTAGCAGGCTCAAGTCTTGTACACAGCAAGAATGAGCATAAATTCCACTTGCAAAACTGCAACAATTAGAATCTTCAATTTGGAATGATTAAAAAGTATAATTGAAAAAAAGGTGATGTGACCCAGTGGTAAAAACTCCTCTGCCTAAACTTTTTTTGAATGTGCTGCAGGCATCAATTTCTAAATTTGTTTATATTTTACACATAGAATCAAGAGTAAATGCTTTATTTATTCAAGAAGCAGCTGCTTATCGTGTTCTCAAGGTCCCAAAGCAGCTAGTGCTCAGTTTTTTTAGTAATACCATTACAATTTTTCCTTCAAGGCCAGATGATCATCTGCATGAAAAACTACCTGCTACTGGCTCTAAAATCTCTGCGGCCGGAAAGCTAGTTCAGAGAAAACAGTGGGTGAGGTGACTAAAATGTGGCAGATAGGTTAGTCAGTCAGATTGGATAGTACCATGAATTTTGCATTATCATCTATCCTTATTGTTGATTAACACCACAATATGGAAAGTGTGGGATCTCATTTGAACATTTTTTTAATATACAGTGCATAACTACTTTGCATAGATGCAGTTGTACGCAAAGGTTTGGGTAGCATAGGCCAAATTACATATTCTGTTGATTTTCCACCTGAAAAGAAGTAAAGACAGCCCCTGCAGCAATAAATAAATAAATAGATAGATATATAATAATCTGCAAATGTTAATGCATAGTTGAACACTGAAGAAAAAAGAAAGATACACTTGTAATCATGACCTATGCAAATTTTTGAACACTCTTCCAGTCTGAGTAAAGTCTCAGAGCTTAACTTATTTTGCCTTAATTGACTTATTATCACTCATTACATTGGTCAGGATTTGCCAAACAAGTTAAGGAACTGAAAATGAATCTAACTGATAGTCATAAAGCAGAGCAAGGTGATTAAAAAAAAGATATCAAAGTGCTTCCAGCTCAGAATGTCATTAAGAAATTGCAGTTAATAAGAAATTATATGGAAGTCAAGGCAAGATCTGGAAGACCAAGAAAACTCTCAGAACTTCTTGTATGCTATAATGTATAAATGCACCATAATGCACTTAGTACCTAAATGATCTGTCAAAGGCGTGGTGGTCCAACACTCTACTGCACAGCATTGTTTAAACGAACCTGATCTGCATGGAAGAATCATCAGAAGGAAACCTCACCTGTGATCTGTTTGCAAAAGCGTCTGTATGCAAAATGATATTTTGATAAGCCAGAGACAAATGCTGTGGACTGATAAAGTAAAAAAAAAGACATCTTTGGCTATAATCACCAACAGTAGGCTTGGAGGAAAAGAAGTACTATTAGCAATTAATAGCAATATAATTTTGCCAGCTGTTAAGCATGGCGATTTATCTGTTAGACTTTGAGGTCAAAGCCAGTGGCACAGGAATCATCGCAGAGGAAGATGGAAGTATTTATTGCAGTAACTATACAGTACATGATCCAAAGTCTGGAAACAAATGTAACACTGCTAGTCAAGAGTTGAAGAGAGATTGGCTTCTACAGCAGTAAATTATCCAAAACCTACCTCAACATATTTACTTTCAAGAAGCACAAGTTAAAGCTTTTTCATTCATTCATTCATTATCTTAACCGCTTATTCCTGTCCCCAGGGTCACGGGAGAGCATTCACAAAAGGGGGTGCTACTAAATACTGAGATGGGTGTCAAACCTTTTGCACATACCACTATTACTATCTTCATTCCTTCATTCATTCATTCATTATCTTAACCGCTTATTCCTGTCTCCAGGGTCACGGGAGAGCCAGTGCCTAGCCAGCGGCATAGGGCACAAGGCAGGATCAACCCTAGACAGGGCGTCAATCCATCATAGGGCACACACACTCATACACACAGTCACACACTAGGAGCACTTTAGAGACACCAATTAACCTAATATGCATGTCTTTGGACTGCGAGAGGAAACCCGAGTACCCGGACTAACCCACGTAGACATGGGGAGGACATGCAGACTCCATACAGAAAGGACCCAGACCACTCCACCTGGGGATTGAACCCTGGACCTTCTTGCTGTGAGACGACGACGCCACCCACTTTGCCACTGTGCCACCTCTGTTACTATATTTTATTCTTTATTATTAAGCTACTGTGCATTTACATTTGCATAATAATAGTTTTTTACTTGCTACAGTGGGTTTTGAACCTGCTACAGTTAACTAAATTTTACTTAAAAAATGTATAAGCTATGTAAATTGGCCCAAACATTTGTACATATTTTTGATTATTACTTTATTATGTTTTTACTACTTTTTACTATATATTTTG
>JAOVVH010000024.1:2080184-2091244 GCA_028566435.1 Scorpiodoras heckelii
TGACCGATCAACCTAACATGCATGTCTTTGGGCTGTGGGAGGAAACCGGAGTACCCGGAGGAAACCCACACAAGCACGGGGAGAACATGTAAACTCTACACAGAACGGCCCGAACCGGGAATCGAACCCAGATCGTCTTGCTGTGAGGCGACAGCGCTAACCACAACACCACCGTGCCGCCTCGTTAAAACATTTGTAATTAAAATTTGAAAACTCAGCCCTTCATTTATTTGTAGTAACTTGTAAAAGAACAACAAAGTTTAATCCTTTAAAAAAATATGTTTTTTAAAATTGTGCTCGTTTCCAGAATCTCTGTTTTTCATCTTTGACTCTTTTTTATTTCTCATGCTCATCACCTTGACTTATTAGAAAAGGTCTTTTTTTTTCTTTTTTAAGCTGTGCAAAGTGCACAAGGAGAAGCAAAGCGAGAAATTTAAGAGGATGCACATCCAGGGAATTTAATTTGAGTTCCAAAGCTGACAGATGTCAGAAAACACTCCCACATCTCTCTGATTGGAGTTGATGGTTGAATATTTGAGTTATGTGCAATTAAAAAATATGTAGATGTGACAGTTGGCCTCGCGAGGACGGCTGAGTCTCCAATCACCACTGGTTCGTCTCTGTGGTCAGAACCATAAATAAGTGAGTGTGTTAATGAGGGAAATGAGCAAATATATCCACAGTGACACAGAAGAAAGTAAAAAAACACACCCATGGCTTAAATCACCGCTCCATGGGGGTCCATTATTATATTAATAGAAGCCTCTGGTGTGAGCTGTCAGATCGGGTCGAGTCAAACTGACAGGGTTTAATTCCAGAAAGTCCTCATTTCGCCGTAATGAAGAAATGACGGCTGACAGCAGCAACCAGGGGAGCCTGAATGACACGTAAGGGTAAGGTCAAGATCAAAACAACCCCCTTTTTATTTTAGCATGACTAAAACTTCATCAATCTTTAATTTCCAACATGCAACATATGCAATATGAAGAGTCAGAAAAAAGTAAGGTGGCGTAGGAACAATTGTTTAAAGCTGCTATAATCTGATCAACGCTAAACAAATACATATCTGATGTATCATTCTTCAATTAATTAATTTAAGAATGACAATGCTGTACTCTTTTATCTGCTTGAAGTTGTTTGTAATGTTCTCACATGTTATAACAGCTAAAAAAGTCATTTCTTCACTGGCGTTTATTATTGTCTCAAAGTTAATAAAAATAAATAATAAAAAAAACCACAGTTTTAAAATACTGAGAAACCAGGAAGTGTAAACTGATCTGTCCTGAAGATGTCTGAAAAGTTACAGCTTTGTCTCTGGCTGTTAACTATTTCACTACATCACCGTATGAATGATTATGCAGAGTTTTGAATTTGTTCATGTTGAGGATGACCCGTCGTATAAGCCCCTATGAATGAGCCATTGCTATAGAAACCATAACATAAGGGAATGACTGCATTAAAGAAACCTGTGATTTGCCTTGCAGTCAGAACTACCGTCAGAGCTGCGCTTATAGAAAATGAATGAACATTCAGATTTCATCAGCACTGCGGTATAAAGAGCACTGACACATTACGCTCAAACGTTTTGCTCCTGTGTTTGTATAACACTTTTATATAACCGCCACCATTTTCAAAAAATCCTTTGTGTCTATTTTAAATCGAGTCAGGACCGGGTGAGCCAAGGTTCATGGACATCAAGGTACGGGAATGCAATCAGCGGCTATAAAAGGATATTTTCCTCTTCATATGAAATACATAAGCTATATATAAATCTGTTCATTTGAAGGCCGGAAACTCAATTATCCTCCGTCTGCTGTCCTTCCCTTCAGGACTGGACCTGTTTTTGAACTCTGCTCAGGCGCAGGCAGAGTGCACAGAGGATTCTGATTCTCCAAGTTTACTCAGCTTTATGCAATCAGACAGCGCTCGATTTCATCGATGAGGACATAAAAGGTCAGATCATCACTAACAGAGCAGCCGGACAAGACGACTACAATTACAATACACCCCAAACACACACAAATACACACACAGGGTTCACTTCAGGTCAGCGCACAAGGTTTGCCATATGAAATGTGAATTCATCAATGTGTGTGTGTGTGAGTTAGCAAGGTATTGGCAGATCACACATCCCCGGATAGATGACTTTCTGTTTCTCAAGCTTTACGCTGATGTTTCTGATGTCTGCATTTCCACTCCGGTTAAAGGATGGTATTGATTGTACGAGGCCTTGAAGATCTGAGAGTACAGAGTTTCCTCTTGCACTCTTTGAAAAAAAAAAGAGTTTGACAAGTTTTACTTGGAACCTTTTTTTTTTGTTGAAAGGGAAACTTACTATGGTTTACCGTTTTCATGGTTTCGTGTTCATGTTATTGCAACTGACCAGACTCATTCATCAGACTCATTCATCAGAGCTTTATCCTTGTCAGGGTGTAGGCAATCCCACGAACACTGGGCGTGAGCTGGGACTACACTCAGGATGGCATGTCACTTACTGGCATGTTTTGGATGGTAGGAGAAAACTGGAGAATCCAGATTCAAAACCTACACAGAAATGTAAAATTCCACACAAACAGTAACCAGAGCTCAGGATCAAACCAGAAACCCTAGAGCTGTGGGACAGCAACGCAACCTGCACCACCCCTGTGGGATATACTGCAGTGACATCAGTGTGGCTTAAACATGATCATCTGACTGACTCATGGAGTCACCAAAAACTCTCTGTTCAGTTGGTTGGAGATATTTGCAATTCATTTGCATAAAGTTCTGAAAAATGCAGTAATGCAGAGTAAGTGTAGTGTTAGACATGGCTAATATGGTATAACAGCTGTAAGATACTGTCGTTATTCCCTAATGTAACTAGATAGCTAACATTTTGTAGAAGTCCCCTAGTGTAACTAGCTAACTAAGATAATGTAGTTCTCCCTTAGATAGCTAAGATACTAAATGCCTAATGTAACTATTTAGCTGAGACACTGTAGTTTTCCATATTGTAATTATCTAGGTAGGACACTGTACCTATAATGTAACTAGCCAGTTAAGATACTGCCATTGTCCCTTAATATAAATAGCTAGCTAAGATACTGTAGTTGTTCCCTAATGTAACTAGCTAGCTAACATACTGTACCCCAATATAACTAGCTAGCTGAGATACCGTATTTGTTCCATAATGTAACTAGCTATCTAAGTTACTGTACCCATTATATAACTTGCTAGATAAGATCCTGTACCTGAAATGTAACTAGCTAGCTAAGGTACTGTACCCCTAAAGTAATTAGCTAGCTATGATATTGTAGTTGTTCCTTAATGTAACTAGCTAGCTCAGGTACTGTAAACCTAATGTAATTAGGTAGCTAAGATTCTGTAGCTGTCCCATAATATAGCTAACTATGAAGCAGCATGGAGTAAATGTGCTGCTTGTTGAATGTATATTGTATGTAGTAACATATTAGTGCAGTTATGCAGTAATATAAATGTAAATAAAATCTACTTGATGATGTACAGACACAAAAACGTTAATGAGTCAGTCCTCTATTTGCTTCTCAGAGTGTCTGCCATTATAGACCCTTTTTAATGAGGTAAAGAATAATTGAGCTACTGCGAATGTCTGTTCCTTTGGTGTTTCCGGTAGCGCCATTTTTAAATACTCAGGCTGTCAAAATGACGCGAGTCTCCCAAATGCAGAGCAAAAATGATATGGAGAGAAATTTATAATAAATGATCAACTATCATTGCCAGATCCTCTTGATAAGAATTTAAGGGGCAACTTTTCTCTGCTGATTTAAAACTTTTGCCTGAGGTGACATACCCAGATGTGGACCACTACCTTGTGGAAACAGTGTGTTTACACCAGAGAAGCAGTAAGAGCGTATCGCAGTTTGGAGGCATACAATTATTTTCTTAATGGAAAAGTCAGAAATATTTGTTCATTTAGTGCAGAGAACATCAGTATTATGTATGGTGAAGTTGGAGCAAGGCAAACACTATGTACAACATTCTGTATGGTTTGTAGCTAAGAAGGAACAGGAGGTTGTTAGCGAACGTGTCTCTGTACATGCACGGCAGTGTGAGTTAGCAGTCTGATCAACATGTTGCTCCATTTAGGGTACAGTGTGAAGCTCATATATGTGCCTGATAGATTAGGTGAAGTTTACAGTCATGTTGCAGCAGTTCTTGTGTCTGTGGAACAGTTTATAAAGGAAGGCTTAAATGCCCTGTCTGTGACATCTGAGCCCTGTATGTGGTTGCCTACAGCTAAAAAGGTTGTTAAATATGACAGTTAAGTGTAGTTTACTGAATGTATTCATTGTGCATTAACCTGCTGTGCTTTTTTTAGTTTACTACATAATATTGGTAAATAATATTGCTCGTTGGTACCCATCCTTCTCTCTTCACAGTGGCAATCCAAGCGTTTGATTTCTGAAATCAAGTTTGTGCCTGGCCTGAGGGAACATCCTACAACTGACCAACATGGTCCTAATTTTAATTAAGACATTTTGTCAATAATCGATCAGCAGTTCACTCAAAATGAAGATACGTGGCTATGGATACTGGCTATTGTTTTGAACGCTGTTTGCTGCTGACCGGAAGCGTCTTAGGAACAGCCACGTCACTTCCCATGATCATGATATTCGTCTAAAACGGTCTATAAAATGTCACATGACATGCATGGAAAGACAGTGCAAATAAAAGAGAAGCAATATCAATCTGTAAATTTCACTGCCATTTCACAGTTTTCATTACAGCTCTTCCCAGTGTTGTTCTAGATGCCAAAGTTGTCTTGGGCATCTTTTCGGGTCCTCCTCAGTGTGTGTTTCAGCTCCACTTATGTGCTACAGCCATAACGGCAAAATGAACTCTTTCTCTCTGCCAGCAGGGCCGAAGGATATCATCATCCCTACCCAGTGACGACTTGTGTTTTTCATGACAGCATGAATGATTTTTATTTTCTCCCCTTCGTCTTTTCCTTCAGACTATCTCAGCAGAGTTCTTATGACTGACTGATGAAAGGGTTTGGATTTTTTTTTTTTAATCTTGCAATAAAATAAAAATCACCAAGGCTCAGTGAAGAAAAGACAAGGTCATTGTTCTTTCAGCCGTCTTTCTTCTGAACATACATAAAACATCTGAGTGAGATGTTTTGGTGGGATTGGTTTGATTTTGTCCTTTGGTGATCAGTTAGGATGGGAAAAGTCTGATTCCCAAGAGAATAGATATAAATTAGAGATTAGACCGAAGTATTTGTTGTATGACCTTGAACATGGCAGAATATTATCACTGTAATTGAGAAGTATCCATACCAAAGGATATAACTTATATATTTTAATCTCTTTCATATATTTTCACATGTGGTGATGTGAAAACAATTGAAAGTGCATTCTAACATGTTATATGTGTATTCATGTAGAACTTTATAGGATTGTATTTAAAAATCACTTAAGTTATAAAAGTTATAAATGTGACAATTTGTACATTTGTCATGCAGAAATTAATCAAAGAAAAGAATCATGAAAAAAACGACATGCAAAACTTAAAGGAAACAAAAAAATATGGAAATAAATTTATGGGAAGAAATGAGATAAAGAATGAAACCAAAACAGAAAAATCCCCTCCCAAAATAAAAAATAAAAAAATAAATCACACGTGAAAATAAAAGAAAAAAAAGGTACTTTAAAAAAAAAGGTTCTGAATTACTAAACATTGTAATCAAAAGGTAATAACATAATTACAACCACTGAGCTAAGAAAAGCAAAAGGTTCTGAATTACTAAAAACTGTAATTATAAGGCAAGAAAATAATTATAACCACTGAGCTAAGAAAAGCAATCTTAGAAAAATTGTCTGGTTTCTCTGGCTGTCTCTCTGGGGAACATTTGAAGTCTTAACATAGTTAAGTTGTGATTGCCTAAGTATTGCCCTTCCTCTAAAGAAGTTCTAGTGCATCACAAGTCACATTATTAGTTAAATGCAGTTGAACTGTATGCAATTAAAGTATCTAAAGGTAATGCTCTTCATGATGCTACCACCACCATGCTTCACAGTAGAGAAAAGGACCGGATATTGATGCCTACACAATTTAGAGCACTAAAATAAACAACTAAACTAACAAGTAACTAAAATGTAATTACACTGTAATAAGTAAACTAGTCTTAAAGCATTCTCTGATTGTCCCTGAACAGTTATGAGCTCAAAGTAGAACTTCAACAGAGTGTTTCACCAAACAAGAACCATTTTATGATGCAAATGAAACTCAACTACACAAGTAGTGTATTTGTGTACAAATGACAGAACTGACAGCATTCCTGATAATGAAAATGTATAGTGTATATTAGATATTGTTTGAGAAATATTCACACCATGACATTTCCTTGTTCTGAACCTTGAGGTCTCACCTTCATGTTGTTATTCCGTGTTCATTCTCACTCTAATTGTTTCACAGCTGAGCTTTGTGACCTTGACACTAACTGAATGACAGCCTATTGTGGTGTTAAGTCATGTTAACGTGACGCAGCGCTAATTTAAGTTCATGGTCTTTGATAATGGCCCTGCGATATTTATACAGAGAGCGAGAAAGGCAAATACAAATGAATCGAGACCTCATTAGCAGAATGGACCAGTGACCGTGAGAGCATGTGTTTTCCAGAACCACTTGAGTGAGAACAAGGTGAGCTGCAGTTGAGTGAGGAATGTTACAGCAATCAATATGATTAAAAAAGAAAGAAGACTTGTAAAAAGATTACAAGAAATATTAAGGCTGAGATACCTGAGAAAGGGCATCTTGAAAAAAAAAAAAGTAGCAAATGCTGTTATGAAAGTCTTTCAACGATGTATTTATCTTTAGCATTATGAGATCTATTAATGCGTGTATTAGACCACATTATAGTTGAATCCTTGAATTAGAAGCTGTGCATGACTTTTGTATAATGGCTTAGACAGTAGATCTTTCTATGATGTGGTCACTCTGATTAACATGGGAGAAAGCGTATGCTGCCCCTCCCACCCTAAAACCATGGCCAGTCCTGCTCTCTGAGCTCCCAGCTGTGGGCAGCTATTGCATCATCCGGACTCCAACTAGCGATCTCCGAATGACAGGGTGAAGGCCCCAGGCCATGTTGATTTGATGTAATTTTTTTTTAACTCTGGATTGAGGAGACCATTCAATCATACTGAGAAGAAATTCCAAGCAGAGAGGGCATTTTCTTTGTTTTTTCCTAATTTAAATCAAATGCAGCATAACCTCAAATTCTTCTTGCGAAGTCTTGCCACACCTTGCACTTCTGTAAATTCTGCCTCTATGTATTACCAGCCTGCCTCATCTTGTTTTGACCATTGTTTGTATTGGATTGTACTCTGGTTTACCCGTTGGCTGTGTTTTACTTCAGATTATCATGTTTATGACCTCCACCTGCTGTAACATTTATAAATATTGTATCGTGTTTTCATTTGGTCTACCCAGATCTGTATAAATCCTAATGCTCATGGATCCTCACTGAACGTCTGGCTCTAATGTTTTTCAGTGCCCTTTAAATGTAAGACCTATGTAGGGTTCAGTCCTACAGGAGTCTAACATATGAAAATGATGTCTGTTTATAATGGAACACCCAAAAGAAAAGCTTTTCAAGGTTGCTTTGAATAGATAAAGGGGATCTTATTAGTATAATCTCTCAGGAGCTCTTAGGAAAAGGTTTATTCTAATGGGAAGTCTTTCTGTGAGGGAAACATTCAAAACATCGGTATAAGGAATAGAACAACAGTGCACTGTATGTTTATTAAAGATTGACACGTCATGCTGTTTACTCATCTATAGTTATATTTAATGTTGGGTGAATTCCTGTTGTCACTTACATTATAGCAGGTGTAAACAGTCGTTCCCTCACGCCACTTTTCTCTAAGTTAATAAGACACACACTGTGACACTGGAGACTCCTTCCATAAATGTTAAATAAACATCTACTTACGCTAAACCTCACCATATTAATGCTAATAATTTTTGATATTCTTTTTCCTTCATATGAGAGCTTCTTTCATATGAGCCCCTGGATTGTTGCCATAGAAACGACAATGCATTAGAATGAGCACATTAATAAGCGTATAAACACTAATATAATATAAACATCGGGTTTTCATGTCTGATTGCTCTTTCTCTGGAAAATTAGTTGAGGATCAGTCTGATATCATGTTCACTAGATCTAATATTCGTCGCTCTGGTTTTGCTGTTTATCGCCAGTACACTGCATTTCCTACTACTGTGAGAACATGGAGTCCCTAAAACACATTGTGAGAAGAACAAGTGCTCTCTCTCTCTCTCTCTCTCTCTCTCTCTCTCTCTCTCTCTCTCTCTCTCTCTCTCTCTCTCTCTCTCTCTCTCTCTGAGCAGGAAGTTGGGGCAGGCAGACAGAGAGCCGGCTCACTTCCTCTCCCGCTCTGTTCCCCAGGCGCTCGGCCGTCTGTGTAAACACGCTTTTCCTCCTCTCTCCTCGCGCCCGGCCCACCGAGGGCCAACACACACACACACACACACACACACACACACACACACACACACACACACACACACAGAAATATTGTAACCCGAATCTGTGCCCGTAGCTGCTGCTCCGAATGACGTCACCACCTTCCTGCCAGGACCGCTGGGAGGAGCGCGTGTTCCTTCCTTCGCGTATGCGTGTGTGTGCGTGTGTGTGTGTGTGTGTGTGTGTGTGTGTGTGTGTGTATTCTCTGAATGTGTGCATATTCTCTGTCTTTGACAGTATCAAAGTGAACCAGCCCGATGCGTAAAACTTGGATCTGAAAGTGTTTCGTTTTAACAGAAAATTGATAAATATGTACAATTGTATAATTGGTATAATTTGTCCTAATATTTTGATTATTACTGTCATTTCTCTCATAACATTTAATACATTTTATTTCAGTCCGGTGAATCAAAGCTACATGCAGTGGACTAACCATAATGCATAACACATAGACTATTTATTTAATGTGGGTGATTAATGTGGGTGAATCTAAATTTAAACCATGAAAACATGCCCCCCCCCTCTCTGTATGTGTGTGTGTGTGTGTGTGTGTGTGTGTGTGTGTTGTACAGTGTGCTGCTTGACAAGCTCAGAAATGAGCGATCCACTGGGCAGAGGGACCATCTTCTAGTCTCCTAGACGGATATCCTAAGTGACTGGAAACTGTATCCCACCAAACACAGAGGCACATGCGACCAGCTCCAGGCTTCTGTCCTTATTCATCACTGTCTCTCTGTGTCTCACATGTACTCCATGTCTGCTCCAGTCCCCTCCGAGACACTGTAAGAAAGCGCTGTGAATGGTAATGAGTTTCTCCGCCCATGAGGACGTGTTTGTGGGGAAATGTGAAGGACACATGCAAGCAATTAAAGCCGGACCAATTATGATCTCAAGTCCATTTCCACTCAAAGTGCGACATCTAGCGGCGGATCTGGAAAGAGCACGTTCAAACAACACAACCTGAAAGACTTAACTCGGTGAGGGGACTGTCACGAACCAGACTCCAGCCTAGCTTAGTCTCTTGTCCTGCCATATTATTCTTAGAATAGACAAGCCTACTTTCTCGTTAATAATGTCTTTGATAACCGATAGGTGACTTGAAGGATAAGCTCATTAAGCAGTTTTAATTAAAAATCAATCAATAAATAAGCTAACAATTTTGCTTAGGCGTGCATAATAACTTCAGCTCTTTGTCTAACCAACTCAGTGAGTCTCCACAGTTAAACCTGCTCTGCAACAACTTCTTCCCCAAAGCTGCTCCACATTTCATATACAGAAGCTTATCTAAAGTGAGCAAAAATAATCCAGATCTTAAGCCCACATCTAAGAAACTGTCGAAACACTTTTTTAAACCATTTTTTCCCCTATATTATGCACTAAGTAAGCTAGATTGTGTGGGTGCGGTGGTTAGTGCTGTCGCCTCACAGCAAGAAGGTCCCGGCATCAATCCCCAGGTGGAGTGGTCTGGGGCCTTTCTATGTAGAGTCTGCATGTCCCCCCGTGTCTGTGTGGGTTACTTCCGGGTACTCCAGTTTCCTCCCACAGTCCAAAGACATGCATATAAGGTTAATTGGGGTCTCTGAAGTGCCCCTAGTGTGTGAGTGTGTGTATGATTGTGTGCCCTGAGATGGATTGGCGCCCTGTCTAGGGTTGATCCTGCCTTGCGCCCTATGCTGCCGGCTGGGCACCGGCTCTCCCGTGACCCTGAAAACAGGAGTAAGTGGTTAAGATAATGAACATTCATTATGAATGAATGAATAATAATAATAATACCAGCACTAATTACTTGCAAACCTTCAGACGTTCTTGTTATTTTGTTGTTTACATGACACACCTGTAAAACAGACTTAGCCTGAAGCCCTTTTCTTATGCTTTCTCAGTTTGCTGAAATAATACTGAGAACTCCTGGATTTTTCCCAGGTTTTCTGCAAGCATCTGGAACTTCTTTCTGCATTCTTTATTAGAGAGAAAGGATTAAAGTGAAGGACTCAGGTCTTCTGAAGAGAATGGGGTTTTGGGGGGTTTGGGGTATAGTGAGTCAGGCAGCTTTGTCTTATAAGAAAGAGTAGCAAGGTTTCAAGTGGGATAACAAGAATGTGGGTTTAAGATAAGAGATATGAAATGAACTTGAGCAATCCTGAATTAATTTACATAACTGGTGGATCAGATAAGGCTCCCTCTGCCAGGGCACGTTACTTCTTTAAACCTCTGGAAAATCGACGGTTTATCCAGGACTCTAAACCAGCACCTCTGTGTTTTAGCAAGAGGAAAGAGGGCAGAGAAACGTAAATATTGGATACAACCATCAAGTCTCTCTAAACCAACAAGGCTCTATAAACCAACAAGGCTCTATAAATTAAATGAACTAAAAGAAGAGTGAATGCTGGTGAAAGCTGAATGTGAAATGCATGGACACTAATCTGCTCAATTGCTTACATACAATAGCTGAAGCTGGATAGGTGTATAGTGTTTGTTGTACTGGTGTGAGTGGATCAGACACAGCAGTGCTGCTGGAGTTTTTAAACACTGTGTTCACTCTATGAGACAC
>JAOVVH010000024.1:2091344-2101857 GCA_028566435.1 Scorpiodoras heckelii
ATAGATAGATAGATAGATAGATAGATAGATAGATACTTTATTGATCCCAGAGGGAAATTCAAGGGATCCAGTAGCTGTTCCACATCAAAGAGTAAAATAAAAACAACAAACATCAAAACAACAAAAAAAAAAAAATAGTACTGAATATATGTAAAAAATAAGATGATGGCAGCAAAAATAGAAATATAGAACTGAATATAGAATATAGAACTGAATGTAGAACTAAATATAAAATAAATATAAAATATAAAATAGCAAGTAAAAGTACAAATATAAAATAAAATAATATAAAATATAAAAAATAGAAATAGATATAGAAAAATCTCACAGTGTGATGGAGGTAGTGCAATTACCCAATGTAAACAGTGTAAACCAGTACAGTACAGTTCAGTAGTGCAGTTGTAATGCCAGCAGTGCAGATTCTGCACGTATATAGAGGGTTTGTCTATTCAATTGACCGGAGTACAGCAGAGTCACAGGATTATTATTTGCTGTGTTGAAATGAGTTGAACAGTCTAATGTCTCAGCTTGAGATAGACAATAAAGATTTATCTATTTATCTATGACCTGAGGGTCAAAAAACTTCCTGAATCGGCCCATGGAGCAGGACTGGGACACCGGTTTGTACCTCCACCGCTTCTTTGTGTTCTTAGCCTTTAGCTTAGCCTTGAGCTTAGCTCTGGCTCTGCAGCCTCGATACTTCCTGCTCAGTTGTCTGTGTGGACAATGCCTCTGCGTCCCTTAGGTCGTAGGGCCATCAGTTGTATCCGAGAATAATCAAGATATTATTAGCTGCATAGCTGCAGACCACTCAGAGTGCCCATGCTGACCAATGTACACCACAGAAAACACCTACAATAAGTATGTGAGCATCAGAAATAGACCATGGAGCAATGGAAGAAGGTGGCCTTGTCTGATGAATCATGTTTTCTTTTACATCATGTGGATGGTCAGGTGCTTGTATGTTGATTACCTCAGGAGAGATGGCACCAGGATGCACTATGGGAAAATGGCAATCTGGTGGAGGCAGTGTGTTGCTCTGGGCAATGTCCTGCTGGGAAAACTTGGGTCCTGGAATTCATGTGGATGCTACTTTGACATGTACCACCTACCTAAACATTGTTTCAGACCAAGTACACCCCTTCATGGCAACGGTATTCCCTAACGGCAGTGACCTCTTTCAGCAGGATAACACTGCAAACATTGTTTAGGAATGAATTGAGAAGCATGACAAGGGGTTCAGTGTGTTGACATGACTTCCCCAGACCTCAATCCAATCAAACAACTGTAGAATGTACTGGACAAACAAATCCAATCCATAGAGGCCCAACCTTGAACTGACAAGATTTAAAGGATCTGCTGCTGATGTCTTAGTGCCAGATACCACAGCACACTTTCAGAGGTCTTGTGGAGTACATGCCTTGACAAGTCACAGCTGTTTTGGTAGCACAAGGGGGACCTATGCAATATTAGGCAGGTGTTTTTAATGTTATGGCTGATCAGTGTAAGTATCGTTGCCAGTCCCATGTTGTACTGACCCAGGTTGGAAAATTATTCATACTCAAAGTGGTTAGCGCACATACTAACAGATATTTGCAGACTGTAGCTTTAAAAGTCAGTCCTTTGTGTTTCCGCTAAAGAGGCTAAAGAGGGAGTGTGTAAATCAGAAAGGGGAAAGAGAATTTTGGTATTCCTGAGCGGTCATGCCTTTTAAATCGTACATTATCAAAGATAAAATGCATCTACTCAGCTCTTCTGTCCTGTGAGGCTGGAAGCCGATATACTGGCGTGTGTTGGTCTGTACAACAGCGCATTTCCCTTTCATTTTCCCTAGCTTCGACATAATGCTGAAACATATCCATGGCTCGGGAGAAATAAAAACAAATGCCGCCTTTTTGCAGTTGTGATGCTCAAGCCATGGGTGGAGATACTCACCCAGTAGGTGGAGATATTCAGATGGAGGGGAGGTATTATTCCAATGACTTTGTTCATGACAAAATATGCTATAGCGATTCTGAACAGACTGCTTAATCCCATGTTTTCTGAAATAAGCAGCTTATAAGAAAACTGACTGGGTTGTCATTTTTTAAAGTTTCTGAGTTTGTAGGAACTCCAGAGACTCGACAGTATGTTTACAAAACTTTAAAAAGTGAGGCAGGTTTTAATCAGTATAATGGTTTAGGGCTGGAGGACAATCGAGTAGTCAAAGAAGGATCATTTAGTCTATTGGCACATGTACACGCACTCACCATTCATTTCAAGCAAGCTTTTCTTCAACTCCACAGATAAAATTGTGATTGAAAAATATGTCCACAAAAGAAAACTTTGATTGTTTAATAAAATATAGTATATTGTTACAACATGGCCCACAGTCTCAACATATCATAGGTTTGCAATTATTTATAATGGTGTTTGCCTGTGTTTGCAATTTTAAAATGTCCAGGCCTGACTGTCTTTTTCCTGAATATTACCCCAAATGATAAATCCCGGCACACTCTTTAACGAGACTTAAGATAAAAGAACACTGTCAACATTAAAGAACAGGCCCGCTTTCTTCAAACACATCTTCAAGCCACAAAACTGAACAGACTTATTATTTCTCCTCTAATCATCTCCTGTACTTTACACTCTTAAAGCCATAGACGGAAATGATCGCACAGTGTTACTGCTAATGTTGACCGCTGTATAATGTCTTGTAAAAGACTTAATACAAAGCTCGGCGTGTGTTCTTTCAGCTGTTCTTTCAAGTGTGTGTATAGATCAGAAAAAAGAGCAAGTGGTAAGGGCAAACAAAAGGAGATGGATTTTAAAAGCCTTAAACAAAGAACATAAAAGACTGGAATGGATTGTACAGTGAGGAAGGTATTTCCTGTGTAAAGTGAGTAATGGATTTAACCAAAGCTATTCAGCTAGCCCATCAAACAAAAAATGTGAATTAACATTTCTTTTTGGTTTGTCTTGTGTCACTATTGCAGCACCTGGGACTCAAGGCATCAATTTCTAAATTATGAAAAAGAAAAATCAGTGTTGACAGGTAACTATCACATATATCCTGATGCTGCTCTTGTATGTATTATGTATATTGACATTCCTTACTCTGGCTACTTTATGTGTGCTAGGTACCCCAAACCTCTTAGTTCAGATTGATGCATGTCTACTCTTGTGTACTTTGTGTCGTACTGTGAGGCTGCAATTTCCTTCGGGAACTATAAAGTTGTATCTTACCTTATCTAATCTTATCTAAAAATGGACCTCTCACCTTATAAGCTTTTAGCATAGTTCGACTCAACCCACCTTCCCTCAAGGAAGTTGCAAGGAAGACATGAATGAAGACTTTGTCCTGCACCCCCTCAGTTGTTTGAACACCCAAGACATTGGCTGACTTGAAACAAAGAGTGAAGACCTACGATTTCACCAAACACTTGGATTAGCATTTAATTAGTCTCTAAAAAAAATCCCTTACGGACTTTCTTTTTATTCCTTACTAACCTCCTCCAAGAGGGTTTTTTTGGTTGATGGTAATCTTAGTCCTTGACCTATTGAACTAGCACAAGCATTTTGATGAAGTTTTTGATGAAGACTTCTTTTAGTCGTTCTGGATAAGAATGTCTGCTAAATGCTCTAAAAGTAAATGTTTTATTGCCTTTTATTGGGGCAACACAGTAAATCAGATATCTTCTAACTGATGGAACTCTGAACGCCTGGCTCAATTATGATAAGATCTGATTCCTAAGATTTAAGGATAAAGCCGATATTTTATAATGAATATTCATTAAGAGAAAATTTGCCATTTCTTAGGGTTGGTTTTTAACACCAATGACCCATGAAACCTTATTCTAAAATATTTCTGTTGCTTTTCTTTTTTTTTTAATATCACTGAGCCATTTCTTCTGACTTTTTCCCAGAGCACATAATCCTTCAACCACACAAGCACTGAAATTGTTTTCCATTAATTCACTTTTTTTTTTTTTTTTACTTTTTTCAGGGTCAGTCTCAGAAAAGCTGATCTTTTTCTCTTGCCATGCATTATTAGCAAAAAAAAAAAAAAAAGATTTGAAAACTTAATCTCTTTGTGCAGAGTCATTAAAGAGAAGGTGTCTGGCATTGTCTTTTAAAGTAGCTTATTATTTTCTCTCTTTATGTCACTGTTCCCGAGTACATGCACTCAAGATTGCTCTATTTTATCCATTATTTCACCTAAAAGACCAATTAGAGACAATGACATAGGATATATACAAGAGGCACAACAGAAAATTGCCAATGTGTTAAAGATGCTAGTGTACGAGAGGATTCAAAATATGTTGTATTTTTCCACAGATGTTTTATCGAAGTGTTATTTTGGCATTTTACTACAGTGTAATTCAAGTGATATAAAATTATTAATGCTGTTCCACGTTTAAGTAATGACAATTTATTAATCTGATTCTTTGGTAATTAACATGCAACAAAGAAATTGGAATAGCAAGAAAGTTGAGACATTTTCTAAAAATGCAATATAAACTGAAATCTAATTTGTTAATTCATTCGATCCTTTATTTAAAAGACAAAATGACAAAGAAAAGATTTTCAGTGTTTTCAAAGACAAACTTAATACTGTTTGTTAAATATAAGCAAGTTTAGAAATTGATATCCTCAACAAACCCAAACAAAAGTTTGGACAGAGGTGTTTTTACTACTGGGTCACATCACTTTTTCTTTTAATTATACTTTTTACTCATTTGGGAATTGAAGATACTAATTGTTGCAGTTTTGCATATGGATATTTTGCCTATGCTTGCTATATAAATGACTTGAGCTGCTCAACAGTCCATAGTCACTGTTGGCTGATTCTCCTCTTGATGATGCTCCATAGGTTTTCTATAGGAGACAGATCTGGACTGCAGGCAGGCCTGTCAAGTCACGTTGTTGTAACTCCTGCTGAAACAGACATGGAGTTTCTTGGAAATGATGCTGTCTTGACAGCAGCATCTGTCTCTTCACAATACCAGTGCCTCTGCTTCACATATATACAGATCCCCCATGCCGTGGGCTTTGATGCACCCCCATGCCATCACAGATAGCAGGTTTTTGCATTTTTCATTGGTAACGGTCTGGATGGTCTTTCTCGTCTTTGGCATGTAGAACCAACCTCTGTTTCCCAAAAACAAGCTGAAGCTTGGATTTGTCTGACCACAGAACAGGTTGGTACAGAGCCAAAATAAGACAAGTAATATAAGTAAAACTGCTCGGGAAGGTTCAATAATTAGCAGTTTAACTGGTTCACCATGACCCATCCTTGCTTGCAAAAGACTAAGCCTTTGGTGGATGATTCTTTTATACTCAATCTTGACTTCACCTGTTACCAGTTAAACTGCTACCGTAATTTAGTCTTAACTGCAGATTTAGTCCTACTTGGCTGTTATGATAAGCTGCACTTTTCTGGAAAGTTTGGGGCATGGCTGTGGGAATTTCTGTCCATTCACACATTCTACAAGAACATTAGTGAGGTCAGGCACTGATGTTGGGATGGTCAGGAGGTCCAGTTCATCATAAAGGTGTTCAGTAGGGTAATAGGTAATAGCTTTGTGCAGGACACTCAGGTTCTTCCACTCCAACATTAACAGGCCATGTCTTAGTTCCAGTAAAGGGGAATTGTAATACTAAAAGATACAGAAGCATTCTGTATATTTGTATGCTTATAACTTGGTGGTGGAACGCTATTGCAAAGAAACACATATGGGTGTGATGGCCAGCTGTCCACATACTTTTGGCCATAATGTGCATGCCTATAGGGAACAGTTACACAGTATATTTATACCCTATTATGTCTGTGACATTTAGTCGTAAGATGGTTTACGTAGATACCTTACGTCCAAGCCGTGTTTATTTGTACATCCTGTTTTTGACCTCATTTTAATTAAGGTGATGGCCTGTTTGCCGTGTGTTTTGACTCCCACATAGGTCTCTGATTATGATTACCCGGTTGGCCTAGATAAATCTACCACCGAGTTTATGCACTTGCTATACTCCCTGCCTAGCTCTCCCACACATTATATGTCTCTCACTATGTGTGTGGTGTTTTGTGAAAGCCCAGCACATGTCTCTGTGAAAGACAAAAACAGTTTTTCAAAATTTTCCAAAAAATGGCCAACAGGCACTTTCACTCTAAAGAAAAAGAAATATTATTCAGTAGAACTTACTTTGTGACCTTACTGTCACATAGCTTGGAGATGAATACAAGTGCAGGCAAAACAAGGATGTAACAAGAACTATGAAAACATGATGTAGAACACAACAGAGACATGTTGCAACTAGCCAAAATAAAACCCAGGACCAATGCTACAATTCTTTGTACGTAGAACTCAGAATGTCCCAAGTCAATTTTCTAAACTGAAAGAATACCAGTGCTTTAGTTCAGAAAATCATGGCTGCCCGGAGCAAGATCAAATCTGAATGCCTACTCTCTGAATTTGATAAAACTATTAAGAAGGTCAGCATGAATTATTTCTGTCTCATTAATGAAGAGCAACAAAATATAATGTAGGCAAACTTCTTAATCATCTTTGCTTGTAAAAATGATGCCACAGTGGTCTTTTCCTGTTAGTGAATTTGAGCCGAAATGAAATCAAAGGAATTGTGTTACAAACTTGAACCTGAACCATGCTGTCACAAGCAAAAAGCTACATGTGAAGTAAAATCTATTTTTATCAAGTGGAAAATAATAGAAAAATTGTAAGATTGATTCTGTGAACCAGCATATTGTTGTGATGTCAGGTTTGTGTATGTCACAGAACTTTTGCAAAGTAGTAATGTCCAAGGTAAGGTCCCAGCTGGAAATTGTAACTGAAACGCCACCTGAAGTTGGATTTCCGATTCAGGAAGTAGGGAGAACCTTACCAACCCCAAGTTCAAAATCCAAGATGACTGCTCTGTGCATCAACTGTAGTGAAAGCTGTAGTAATATACTGTTTATTAGCACTTCTGTCTTGTTTGTATCTCAATACATCAGTCGTACTAGTACTAGTACACTAGCACTGTGTGACTTCTCTCTGTAGACACATTGCTACAGTGTTTCTGTGCACAAAATACCATGTAATGTGTTGTTATCAACCAGTATTGCTAAGAACGGCTAACCTGATCATAACTGGAACACGGTCAACTCAGGTGTGATGTCATTCCCAGCTCTTCAACTTCCAAAGTATGTATGCATCGGTCAGGGTTCCCAACATGTTGTCTGGGTTCCCAAATTTGAATTCTGAGGTGAATGGTTCATTGTACCTTTCCATGTTGAAGGTACAATGGATTCCAGCATTAAATGGGGCATTAATCAAGGGGAACAAGTGCATCTGATTAACAGGAGAGCAGTAACATATAATGGGGTCATGTGATCTGGTGGTAGTCTGATAGGGCTTATGGGAACTGAAGTCCATCATAAGCAGCATCGATGTGACTGTGTACGGAGCTAGTTTAAAAAGTGTACAGATTTAAAACAACCAAAGAAAGATGGCTAAGCAGGATTTCCTCAGACAGTAAGCTTGTGTGTGTGGTCAGAGTGGAGCAGAGTCAAGACAAATCCAGGAAGCAATGAAACGATTGTTTTCTGCGGAGGTTCTTTAGTTGTTTGTTTGTTTCTTGGCACAAGTTTGTTCAACTGCAGAAGGGTTTTTTGGGAGTTGTTCTCTACCCTGTTCAGATATTGTTCTATCTCTCTCTTGCACACACACACACACACACACACACACACACACACACACACAAACACATAGACAGTCTTGGTAAATACAGGATAACTGCTCACTGAATTATTAACTATGTGTGTGGAGATAAACTGCTGAATAAACTATCCATAAAGTGCTGTGCCTTATCTATCTGCACTCTTTCTTTCTCCATTTCCCGTTTCTCTCTCTCTCTCTGTTTTTTCCTCCTTTATTCCCTCACTCCGCTCCTCCTTCTGCAGAGAAAGTGTTTACCCTTGAGAAGACAAAGCGAGAGCCTGAAGCAGATGGCCCTGCCGAATGTCTGCCCAGTGAGCTGTAAAGAGAATTAAAGCAGAACTTCAGCATTTGTTCTGGAGAAAGGTAGAAAATTAAAGGCACATAACATCATAATGACAAAGAAAAGAACAATATATGGTACAGTATACAGTATATGCTGTAACATATAGACAATAACTCCTAAATGTAGCTACAGTTAATTTTATATGACTGTACACTGCAACTGATCTCCATAACTTTGTGTTCAAACCAAAAAAGCATTTTTATAAAACTTTTACACTATATTTATGTTGCCTGTCTTTTGATGGTTTTTTTACTTTTATTAGACAATATACAGTATGTTTACACAAAGGATTAAAAAAGGATAGAGTAAATAATCCACCTTGTTCATGTACAGGCTGAAAAAACATTCCATCCATCCATCCATTATCTTCTGCTTTTCCGGGGTCTGGGTCGAGGGTGCAGCAACCTAAGCAAAGAGCCCCAGACCTCCCTCTCCCCAGCCTCCTCCTCTAGCTTTTCCAAGGGGCATACCAAGGCATTCCCAGGCCAGGCTAGAGATATAATCTCTCCAGCATGTCCTGTGTCCTGTTTCCACGGGGTCTCCTCCCAGTTGGAAATGCCAGAAGACCTCACCAGGGAGGCATCCAGGAGGCATCCTAACCAGATGCATGAACCACCTCAACTGGCTTCTCTCAAATGCCGAGAAATTCTGTCCATAAAAGTTATGAACAGAAGTGGTGACAAAGGGCAACCCAGATGGAGTCCAACCCCAACTGGAAACCAGTCTGACTTATGTCCGGCAATTATGGCCAAGTTCCTGCTCTGTTTGTATAGGGACTGGATTGCCCATAACAATGAGCTCAGTACCCCATACTCCCAGAGCACCCCCACAGGACACCCCGAGGGACACAGTCAAGTGCCTTCTCCAAATCCACAAAACACATCTGAATTGGATGAGCAAACTCCCATGCAGCCTTCAAGATCCCAGAAAGGGTAAAGATCTGGTCCAGTGTTCCATGACCAAGTTGTTCCTCTTGAATCTGAGTTTCAACTATCAGCCAGGCTCCCTTCTCCAGTACCCCTGTATAGACCTTACCAGGGAGGCCAAGGAATGTGATCCCCTATAGTTGGAACACACCCTCCAGTCCCCTTTCTTAAACAGGGGAACCACCACCCAAATCTGCCAATCCAGGGGCAGATGAGGACCCCCCCCCAGTGTCCATGCAATGTTGCAGAGACATGTCAACCAAGACAGCCCCACTACATTCAGAGCTTTAAGGAACTCGGGGCAGATCTCATCCACCCCAGGCACCCTGCCACTGGGGAGTTTTTTAGCTTGGCCCTTCACTAAGCATCAGCTGCCTCCAGAGTCCCACAAGCCAACCAGGCCTCATAGGACAGGCACAGACAACCTTGCGGCCATGGTTCTGATCAGCCATCTTGACAATGGAGGCCTGGAACATAGTCCATTTGGACACAATGTCCCCAGCCTCCCCCAAGATGCAGTCAAAGCTCTGCCAGATGTGGGAGTTCTTCTGCCAAACGTTTCCAGCAAACCCTCACTACACTTTTGGGTCTGCCAAGTCTGTCCGGCATCCTCACCCACCATCTGATCCAACTCACCACCAGGTGGTAATCAGTTGATAGCGCTGCTCCTCTCTTCACTTTCTACACTATAAAGTTGGTCACTGAATTGTGGCCTAGGGTGTTCTGATGCCATGTACACTTATGGACACCCTTGTGCTTGAACATGGTGTTGGTTATTGAAAGACTATGGTGAGCACAGAAATCCAATAACTGAACACCACTCAGTTTCAGATGAAAGAGGCCATTCCTCCCAATCACACCCTTTCAGGTCTCAATGTTATTGCCCATGTGAGTGTTGAAGTCCCCCAGCAGAACAATGGAGTCCCCTGAAGAAACACTTTCCAGCATCCCTTCCAAGGCTGGGTTTTCTGAGCTGCTGTTCCATGTATAAGCACAAAGAGAAGTCAGCACCCGTTTCCTGAACCAAAGGCGCGGGGAAGCTACACTCTCATCTAATGGGGTGACATAGCTCCTGGGGTCATGCAGGCAGGCAAACCCCTCCACCATGATAAGGTTGTGATCCAAGGAGAATTTCTTTTTTCTTAATTTCTATGTACCTACATTTTACAATCAAAAAATTGAGAAGGAAAAAAAAAACCCAAAATATTATTAAATAATAATAATAATAATAATAATAATAATAATAATAATAATAATAATAAAAATTAATTGTTAGAATAATATATTAATACATTATTAAAATTATTAAAATAAACAAATAATTAATAAAATAAACATCTTTTTTTTTAAAAAGGAAAGATAAAAAAATAAATAAAATGAAAATAGTTTCATCTTCCATAATGTTGTATGATAATTCTTTTTTTTAATTGTTTTAATCAGTGAAATTCATGCAATTTGGTGTATGTTCAAAGAATGTATTAGTATGTTTAGACAAAGGATTAAAGAAGGATAGAGTAAATAATCACCTTGTTCATGTATAGGTTAAAGAT
>JAOVVH010000024.1:2167685-2181692 GCA_028566435.1 Scorpiodoras heckelii
TTCTTTCTTTCTTTCTTTCTTTCTTTCTTTCTTTCTTTCTTTCTTTCTTTCTTTCTCACTCAGTTTTACATGTTAGTCTTTGCAATAGTCTGTTTGTCATTTTTTTATTTATTTCCCTACACTGTGGGTTAGTGGTATTATTCTCTTTAAACTTCTTCATCACCTCCTGACATCCTACAATGTCGCCTATGTGTCCTCTAAGCAGCGGTGTTTCCTGTTGAAAGCTTGTCATTTTCTGTGACTTTCCCTTAAACCACTGGCCACTTTTCTTTACACGCGAGTGAAATATCTTCTCCAGGTTTTCTCCCTCTCTCTGTCGCTCCATGTCCATCCATCACTCCTGGTGTAAATAATCGCTGCTGCAACACACAGCAAGAGAGATTAACCAGATCAGAGATGTCCCGTCTTCAAAGAGCCAACAGATAGAGTGCGTTATTGTGGGGTGGTGTGTGTGTGTGTGGGGGGGGTGTTACAGAACAGAACGAGGGAGCAGTGAGGCCCCTGCAGCCAGGCAATGGACAGATAAAGCAAGCGCTTCATCCCTTCATCTCTCAGCCTCAGACATTTGGGTTTCTCTTTAGTCGCCTGTGGAACGTTGGGTTTTAATGGCTTGTGTGTCACATATTTTATTATTTAATATAATTTCTCTGCTGTCGGCTGAAGTCACTGCTGTGCTTCATTTCCTGTTTTCTGTGTGATCAAGTTTTTGCTAACACACAAACAGCTCTGTACTCTCTTTATTAATCTTTAACTCTTGCGTAGTCTTAACATTCTGTACACTCCCCTTGTCCTAAGGGTCAAAAATGACCCGCCAACACTAAACCCCTAAAATAAAGCAGCTTAATTGAATTTTAAATCCCAAATCTATTTTGTATGAAAAAACAATTTGTTACTCATTACAAACTTTGTGAATTTTCAGGTGTATAGTGGACATGCTCAAAAAAGTTCAATCAATAGCACATAAAGTGGTGACTAAGTGATTTTATAACTGCCGGGTCAAAAACGACCCTAAGATGATCTTTGTACCCTGGTGGTGCACAGCTTTTATGGAAATATTTAAAAAGGCAACATTTCACTTTTTCTAATGATGGGGTTACTTTAGGAAAAGTCGCCAAGTTTCAAGTTGAAAAAAAGATCATTTAGGGGATTTTCTTTACTGGCAAACTTATTTTAACGGTCAAAAATGAATTGTAACTAACACAAGGGTTAATATACTACAGGACATATTACAAAACATCAGAGTCAATAAAAAGACAAAATATAGTCACTCTCTAGTTCTGCTTTGCAATGATTTTGTCATGATTTGCATTGATTGTGTTTTATTTTGCACTGATCATGTTGAGCTTTGCACTGATCGTGTTGTGCTTTGCAATGTTTTTCTAATGTTTTATATTGTTTGTCATGTTATGCATCGGTTTTCTTGTGTATTGCATTAATTTTGTTGTGTTATTTGGTTTTGTCGCATTGTATTAGGTTTTTACAATACAATACATTGTATTAGGTCACACTTTGTGCTTGTTTTGTTGTGTTTTGCATTGATGTTATGCTTTGCATTGGTTTTGTTGCACTTTGCATTTGTTTCTTCACATTTTGTTTTGATGTCATGCTTTGCATTGGTTTTGTCGAGCTTTGCACTGATTGTATTGTGAGTTGCATCGGTTTTGTCATGCCAATGGTTTTGTTGTATATTGTGTTGGGTTTTTTGTGCATTGATGTGTTTGACTTTGCATTGATTTCATGGTATGTTGTGTTGATCTTGTCATGATTTGCAACAGTTTTGGTGTATGTTGTGTTGGTTTTGTGGCAGTTTGTTTGGTTTTGTCGAATTTTGCTTGGTATTGTCATGCTGTGCATTTGTTACATTGCGTTTTGAATTGATGTCATGCTTTGTATTGGTTTTGTCACATTTCGTGTGGTTTTGTTGTATGTTGTGTTGTTTATTTGTGCTATGCATTGATTTTGTTGTGCTTTGCATTGCTTGTCTTGTGTGTTGCCTTGGTTTTGTTGTGCATTGCAGTGGTTTTGTTGTATGTTGCATTGGTTTTATCTTGCTGTGCACTGATTTTTTTGTGTGTTGCCTTGGTTTTGTTGTGCATTGCACTGGTTTTGTCATGTTTTACTAGGTTTTGTCATGCTTTATGTTTATTGCATTGCGTTTTGCATTGATGTCATGCTTTGCATTGCGTTTTTTTTTTCACATTTGTGTTGATGTCATGCTTTGCTTTGGTTTGCCGTGCTTTGCACTGGTTTCTTTGTATGTTGTGTTGGTTCTGTTGTGCTATACCTTGATTTTGTCATTCTTTACATTGTTTTTGTGGTGTGTTGTGTTGATTTTGTTGTGTTCTGCAACAGTTTTGTTGTATGTTGTGTTGATTTTTGTGCTATGCAATGGTTTTGTCATGCTTTGCACTGATTTTTGTATGGTGTTGTTTTTTTGTGCTTTGTATTGATTTTGTTGTGTGATGCATTGGTTTAGTCACATTTTGTTTGGTTTTGTCGCATTTTGGTTTTGTTGTGCTTTGCATGGGAACTCATACATTTTTCATGTTCGCAACTGATGTGATCTCAAGACAAGAGAAAATGAGAAATAATAATTAATAACATTATTAAGAGGAGTTAATAGCAGGCCTGTTGGTTTCTTTGAGAAACAAGAAAGAAAGTGGTAGAAGTGATAAAGTGGTAGAAGAAAGAAAGAAAGAAAGAAAAAGTGCTGGAGTGTAAAATTTACCTTATGGATAACTGAAGGAATGCATTCACTACATATGTGTGTGTGTGTGTGTGTGTGTGTGTGTGTGTGTGTGTGTGTGTGTGTGAGAGAGAGAGAGAGAGAGAGAGAGAGAGTCTGTTTAAACGCATCTTTTCCATCTCAGCTCTTGAAATCAGACACTACAGTAAACAGTAGGCGACACGGCGCTGCAGTGAACATAAACAGTAGTTCTGCCATTTTGACTACATCCTGAGGCTGTTTTACCCAGAATGCCGAGCAAGTCGAAAGAGAGATTTAACTGATTTAAAATGATTGCCACACAATCACCAAATCCCCTCCAACACAGACACACACACACACACACACACACACACACACACATCCCTCCCGGAGTGTTTGGAGTCAGATCTCGCCGATGTCTCCGATTTGACTTGGAAATGAGCTCGTCATATCTGACCCATCTCTGCCGACATTTAATAAATATTTAACTTTAATTTAAATCACAGAGTCAGATCAACTTGACCTTGAGCGTTTGATTTCACAAAAGCAGCTCTGTGCTAATGAATTAAGTAGCTCTCCACCATACAAACACAAAAAAGCCCAGACCTGACTGTGTATCACGGTGCTCTGATAGAGCTCAGTGGACTTTAATGAGGCCAGAATAAACAAACAAGAGTGGCAGTGTTTCTCTAACACACATGCACACACACACACACACACACACACACACACACACAGAACGTGACTAGGTGGATAAAACATTCAAAAATCCAAACAAAAATTCGCTAAGCCTGCTAATCAAGCTTGCGCGCTCCATTGGCATTATGAAAATGATTCTAGATTTACAGTAGCCACATTAGCATCACAATCATACATTAGCATCGCTGGTCTTTTTTTCAGATGCTAATTAGCAAGCATGAGAGGCGGTAAGGCTTCGTTAATGACAAAAAAGAAAAAATTTATTCAAATTAAATGTGTTAACATTGTGAAAATTTGGAGTTAAAAGGCTACTCCTGAAAAGCTAATCTCGACTCATGCTCTATAGGGACGAGTTAGCATTATGGAAATGAGATGTAATTAGCACCATATAGTGTAAGCATATTTAGTGGATGGATACAGATGGAGGCACGCGCACAAACACACACAAATACACACACACACATGCATACACTGCGTAAAATGAGCATATGGTTGTCACGTTTTTGGAGGCAGCGTTAGCATGACTCAGCAGTTAAGACTCTAGGATGTACAGTATGTTAGGATTGTGTAATGCATTAAAGATTGTTTTAGTAAAACACGGGTGTCAGATTTCTTTCACATCTTGTTTTAGTTGGTGTAACTGTGTCCCAAGCCATACAATTTAATCTGACTAGCTTAACTCACTCGATTAGCAAAGACAAAGAATTTAAACAAAGAAATAAAACTCTGTTTCATGCTCTTTTGGGAAAACAATTACTGATGGGGTGACGTCATGAAGCTGTCTGGACATTTTTGTTCCTCTTGTACCACAGAAAGTTAGGCTGGTGGTGGTAGTGTTGTTGGTGGATCAGGAATCTATCCCAGGAACACTGGACATGAGGCAGGAATACACCCCTGATTGGGACGCACCAAGAACATACACACTCAAACACCTGTAGTACAGCCAGTTTACACCTACTGGCATGTTTTTGGGAGGTCAGAGGAGAACATGGAAGGAACCCAGCTGGATACAGCGAGATTGTTGGAAACTCCAAAAATACAAACTGGTAAAATCTCAGGCCACTAGTAAATCACTTCTTCTATCCATATTGTTGCTATGATTTTCATCAAGTGGTGACAATGTCCCTGGAAAAAGGTTTTTAAATTTCACTGAACTGTTCTGTTGTCAAGCCTCCAGTAAGTCCTTAGTCTTCACACATTTCCCTCTGACGCAGAAACCAGCCGAAAATGGATTCTATCCAGAGGGAGAACTTTACAGCCATTAGTTTTCACACTTTCCCTTCTGACGACCAACAATGCGAGAAATGGATCGTAAATATAATAAAAGACAACCTAATCCTATCTCACCATACCCGTGTGTGTAGTCGACACTTTGTGTTAGGAAAGGTCACCGAGCCGAGTGAAGTAGGAGCTAGGCGCTATCTATCCTCTAGCCTGTATTATACTGGCAAATAACATTTTCATTCCTACAAAGCAGTGACTTTTAACATTATTACATTGAACCTGCTCTTATTCCAGTACACTGTGTCAGGTTGTGTGGGATGTCATTCGAAATATACATTTAAAGTAGCCTTTAGCTGTAATATATTCATAGCATTGATATGCTTTACAGAAACCTGATTTAACAAAGAGGAACCGGTCTCAGGAACCAGCCTGCACTGGAGCTGCAGGAGAACTTTCCCTTACGCCCTTATGGGTTTAGCATGCAGCCTTCTCCTTTCCTTGAATCCTTGACAATGAGATTGACCAGCATAGGCAGAGTATGCTAGTATGCTAGCATTGGCTAGTACACAAACGTGAGATGTCTGTATCGGTCTTTCATAATTGCAGATTTATACCTACAATTTAAACCCCTTCTGCTTGCTGATGCATGGCATGATTATTGAATAATGCGAATAATGTCTGACCCTAAGTCTGGGTAAATCTTGAAGCCACTGAGCGAAAAATGCCATAGAGATTCCAGTGGATATGAATGGAAGAATGGAAGCATCTGGTTGATTCAGAATGTGGAAGAGGGTGTGCATATAGTCCATTTGAAATTCTCACGCACTGAAGCCATCAAGAAAGGAAAAGTTTGGGCTCCTTTTGCCAACACAATGGCAAAACCTTCGCCCTAACTAGAGTTCTCTAGTTCGAGTCCAGGCGATGTTATAGCTGGCATTAGCCGGGAGTTGAGAGAGCAAAATTGGCCGTACTGTCAGGGTGGGAGGGGCAGCAGTTGGAAAAGGGGTGGGTCATGTGTCTTGGAGGAAACACATGATAGTCTCGCCCTCCCCGACTGGCAGCCATTGTGTGACTTGGGAGAAATCCTGATGGATGGGAATTGGATCGCTGAAAAAAAACGAGGTTCAGAATGCTTGGAATGTGCTCCTTTACTTTCTCTCTCTTGCTTATTCGCCTTCTGTGAAAAGGCATTAGTGTGCTATCACTCCTTCTCCTTTTAGCTTATTTGATACAGTGTTTAGGAAGCATCAACAACTTCCACCCCACACCACCCCCACCCCCTGTCAGTATGATGGCCTGCTGTGTCTTGTAGGTAATGAAGAGGGCTCTCCTCAGGTTCAAAGCTAATTCTGAAGGGTCCTCCAGCTTTTAGTCTAGCGTGCTTGCTCTCTTATTAGCATGCTCTGCTGCTTCTGTAAAAGCTCACCAACCTGAACTCATTCACTCTCTACAGGAAAGTGAACAATTGGTTGAATCTCAATATGGTACACACCTCTGCTCCTACTGTGCATATGTGTGTGCATGTGTGTGTGTGCAGGTGTGCGCGTGTGTGTGCGCGCGCGTGTGTGTGTGTGTATACACACGTTCGGTTTTGTTGTCGAGCGTCTACAGTCTGTTTCTGGCAGGAACACATTGAACATTAACAATGTTTTGATCTCATACATGTAATTTTCTGTTCTCGTTAAACATTTACTTTCAGTAATTTATGATTTATGTTTGTTAAACACAGCGCTCTTCCCAAAAAGAACAGTAATTTGAGCCACGCAAAAACACAGAAAGGCAATCCACAAGCAAAACAAACACACATATTTATGAAAATTGAACATCTGTGTATTTATAAAAAACAAATTAGAATGATTTTGGTTTGGAAAATGGCCTGGTTTGTTAAAACAGGCCTCGATCCAAACCACTGAATGTCCTCTGGAGCAACATTGCATATTCTGAACGTCAACCTCAAACACAAACGTCCGTTTGGATAGAGAGGAGAGAGCGAGGAGAGGGAGTGAGGGGCTGCCGATACTTCCTCTGTGTAGGAAAAATCCCCAACAGCACTGGGGAATGATCCAGTTAGATAATTAATGAGTGGGATTAATGGATTTTGCAGCAGTGTGATGACTGCTGAGAGAATTCAGTACATTCTGGAAGGCTGCGCAGGCACGGACATTTCATGTGTATTAGCATTTGATTTTATATGTGTCGAGACAGCACTTGATCTGGAACTGTTTTGTGGGTTATTTTCTTGGTGACTGTTTTAGGGTAGCATCAATTTTTCAAGCAACTTGAGTTAGTTACATGGCTGATATTAACATTGGGATCACACTTGTAAATGAAAGAACCAAGAACAATGCACAAGTCCACCTCTAGCTCGCTATTATCCTGATATCTGTAACTTCATGGCAACAAATCTGCCTTAAATAATGAAAACAAACAGCAATGCTGAAAATATGAAGGAATTTAGATGACTGTTCATCCATCACCTTTAGCAGTTAAGTTTAAAATGCTATGACCCATCTCATCAGCTCCAACTATTAAACCGTGTTGAAAATCGCAAAATTGTGATAACTTGCCATTCTTACAAGCTTCCATAGATGTGTATTGCTTCATATATGCACTGGCGGATGCAACCAATGACGTGCATAGGTGGTGTTGCTATGTATTTTACGTAGGCTCCAGCACCAGTTTTTCTGGTACTTCAGTATATTCAGTCATTTCTATAACCAGCTCTGTCTTTTTTCCCTCTGTCTTAATGTAATGTGCAGAATAGAGAGGCAGGACACAAGTGCATGTATGTACTCTATGATTTAAGAATCATGGACTGAAAGGAGTCAAGCAAGACTTCACAAGGAGACAAATACACAAAAAGGGAATTAATACACAAACTAAAAGGCATTAGTGTGCTATCACTCCTTCTCCTTTTAGCTTATTTGATACAGTGTTTAGGAAGCATTAACAACTTCCACCCCACACCACTCCCACCCCCCTGTCAGTATGATGGCCTGCTGTGTCTTGTAGGTAATGAAGAGGGCTCTCCTCAGGTTCAAAGCTAATTCTGAAGGGTCCTCCAGAATTAATACACAAACTAATCAGGGAAGAAATGAAAACAAGTGAGAATGTGCAAGGGACATCAAACCAACCATAAGATACAAAATCCACATGACAGGAACTGATATCAAAACAGAGAGGCAGCATTATTTACACTCGGATCCATGACACATGACACAGAGATCCATAACATGCACTACGAGGTGAAATTTTTCACAAGATCTTAAGTTCATAAGACAACAAAATGCAACTTGCCATGTAAACAAGTGTAAACTATAAAACTTATTCTGTTTCCATTTCGTTAAACTTCACCATATCAGTGATTACATGTTTATGTTGCATGTCCAGTGCACAAGCCTCTGTGAATGAACTGTTTCTATAGAAACAATGTGCTAAAACAAGTGCATTAATATAAACCTGTGATTTGAAATACAAACAAAACTTCTGTTTGAGCTATGCTGTTGTATGAAACGAATCAACAGCTTTTGACCAATCAGAATTTGACAGGACCAGAAAATGTTGCTAACAAAAAGGTTTTGCTATAGAGCATAATAGAAATGTTAGTATGTTGCAGGATTGTTGTAGGAATATAATCAGATGTCATGGAAAACGTTCGCAGAGCAGAAAGCATAACGGATTGAACGCTCTCTAAA
The DNA here is from genome assembly GCA_028566435.1 of Scorpiodoras heckelii. Taxonomy (NCBI): domain Eukaryota; kingdom Metazoa; phylum Chordata; class Actinopteri; order Siluriformes; family Doradidae; genus Scorpiodoras; species Scorpiodoras heckelii. The sequence continues at coordinate 2,176,011 of JAOVVH010000024.1, forward strand.
TCATAAGGTTAAATAAAAAACATTCTGTTAGGATAAACTTGCTGTCTAGACTAAAGGTAGCCTGTTATTTCATTACATCCTCACGCCTCACCTCTGCGCCTTTCTGTTCATTTTTAAACCGCAGCTGTGGGGAATTTTTGGAAAGTGGTATTTGTAAGTGTGTGTGTCAGTGTCTCTCGCCCCGCAGCTGCAGATGCACTGGTCTGAATTTCTGTGTCACGTCGATATAGTGCGAGGAGACTCGGAGAACAGTGGGAAAGATAAGATCAAAGTGTGTGTGTGTGTGTGTGTGTGTGTGTGTGTGTCTCATGAGAGCATCCATGTTTGAAATGGCCTTTATTAGCAAATGTCACACTGTGAGAGGCCCATCACACACACACACACACACACACACACACAGTTCTCTGTACCAACTGCCCCAGGGATAAAAAAAAAATACTGACAAAAGACATTTGAAGTGGCCACGGGAAAAACAAATCTGGTACTATAACATGCCGAAATAAAGAGGTCGAGTAAAAACAGATAATAAAAGACAGAGCGCTGAGTTTGTGCACTTCATATTAAAGTTTACTATGTATAATTCTGAATCTGTTAAAGGGAAAGTTGTTAATTATAGCTAAAAAAAAAAAACAATTAAAAAAAAAAACCAAAAAAACATGCACAGTTTATGAAATGTAGCAACCGCTAGCTAACTTTTTCAATTATGCTCATGATAATCATTAACTATTTAATCATGAACTGGCAACAATGTTTAGTTTTAAAAGAGAGCAGGCTATAATAATAATAATAATAATAATAATAATAATAATAATAATAATAATAATAATAATAATAATAATAATAATAATTTATCATTATTAAATTAAATTGAATTAAATTAAATAAAAAAATAAATTAAATAAATAAGTAAACAAATAAATAAATAAATCCAATTAACAGTGCAATAAATACCAGCAGTAAGAGAAAATAAAAAAGGCTACATACAGTATATACACACACAAAAGGGAGTGAAATTGAATTAAACAAATTAAAGAAATATTTAAAGTAATTCTTTATTTCTTATAGGTTAATAACACCACCACCAACAGCAATAATAATAATAATAATAATAATAATAATAATAATAATAATAATAATAATAATAATAATAAATTTAGTGTAAAATGGGGGGCAATAAATAAATAAATAAATAAATAAATAAATAAATAAATAAAAATGCAACAAGCAATTAATAGTAGAATAAATAACAACAGTGAGAGAAAAGAAAAAAAGGCTAAATATATACACACAAAAGGGTGTGAAATAGAATAAAAGAAATTAAATAAATATTTAAAGTAATATATCTGTAATGGAAACCCATTTGTTTACTCTTCCCGTTAAATTCTTTATTTCTTGTCATTTTAATTCTTGTGATTTTAATGAATAAAATCAAGGTTTTATCATTTACACTGAATTTTCATCCTCAGTTTCATCCCATCAAGCAGCGCTGACTTTCTTGTTTCGTATCCCTTGTGATTTTTTTTTGCCGTATTGCCCAGACCCAGTCTCACTCTGAGGTCAGTACCGTGTCATCTCTCTTCGCCGGTGATTGTGCTTTTGTTCTGCATGTAAGGTCTCGTTTGCATAAAGTCTCTCTCTTTCTTTTTTCATTCCTCCACCGGCATTTGCGTGTGTTTTCTTTTCTCTGCGGTGTCTCTGTTGTGTTCCTTGGGGGGAGCCAGTGAGGACTAGAGGAAGTGGAGCAGGATGACATTTGCTCTGGAAAGGCTAATGCGATGCTGATGTGGACTTACCATGTCCACTGCAGTGGGAGTCAGAGATGGGTGGAGTAAAGCACCTTGACAGAAAAGCACATTGACACCATCAAGAGGGTGTAATAATAAGAAAAAGAATAAGAACAAAGCACCCTTACAAATATTAAACTTGCAAATCATGTCTAAATATTTATTTTAACCAAGCATGACTTGATGTGTGTTAAAAATCACAGGTATAAACCTCAGGCTTGCACAGATTTTATGATATGATTCTGATATGATACAGTGATCTGGTACGTTACAAATGCAGCCATACAAGAAGACATGGTTCGATTAAATGCAATATGATTTGACATAATGTGCAATGATGCCATATTATCTTACACAATACAATATAGCACAATGTGATACAACACTATAGTGAAGTACCAGAAAAACTGTAAAGTACCAGAAAAAGCCTATGTAAAATACACAGCAACACCACAGATGCACGTCATTGGTTGCGTCCTCCAGTGTGTATATAAAGACATCTATGGATGTCTCGATAGACATCTATGGAAGTTACTAGAGCTGTTTCCACTGTGAGAACGGCAAGTTATCACGATTTTGCAGTTCAATAGTTGGAGCTTGTAAGATGGGTCATAGCATTTCAGAGGTAGAAGCAAAGTTTGGATTTTCACGTATGAGCGTTTCAAGGGTGAACCATGACTACAAGAATTCTGGCAAGACCTCAAACTTACGACAGCAGTGTAGCTGTAAAAAGACTCTGGGTGAACGTGATCAGTGTCGGCTGGAAAGAATCGTTTCACATGATAGACGTGTAACACTGTCTCAAGCTACATCAGAGTTCAATGCTGGAACCTCAGTAAACATCAGCGTGAGGACTGTGCAACGTTCCCTCCAAGATCCTGTGGGTGACCTACCAAGGATTAACTGCTATCCCAGTTTTTCTGTTACATCATTGTATATTATACAACATGATACAATATGACACAATCTGTCTAAATATTTATTAAAACCAGATGTAAAATTAATAGTATAATCCTAAGGCTTTCATGCACAATGATTTAATTCTGATGTGATGAATATACGATATGTTATGGCACGATATGATGTAATATAACACAATACTACATGACATTACATGGTTCAACATGTGTTACAAAAGGACAAAAAGACAAGATATGATGTGGTACAATAAGATATGATAAAATGCAATAAGACATAATACTATATAATGAAATATTTATTTAAACTGAGTGTAACTTTATGTTACAAATTGGAGTTGCAAACCTCAGGCTTGTATGCAACATGATACGATACGATACAATACGATATGATACAATATGACAAGACACAATATAACACAGTGCAACACTATATGTTACAATACATAGCCATATGACAAGGCATAATGCAACATGACACAATGTGTTACAATGGGATTTTATGCAATATGAAACAATGCAGTACGACAATACGATGTGACATTATGTGATACACAAAGTGACATGATGCAATATGAAAAGACACAATGTGATACAATAGCACATGATGCAATATATTATGTGCTCATCGTTAGGCAATTTCAGGATGAATGGGACGAGAGGGACTGTCATCCACCTTGTTAGCAAAATAACCAAAATACATCCCCCTTTCATACCTGCCATTCCAGCTCTCCATCCCCTACTAACCCCGGAGAGGATATTGCAGGGGCAGAAGGGTTATATAGCTGTATATGTTAGTCTAGGGGCGGCACAGTGGCTCGGTATGTAGCACTGTCACATTACAGCAAGAAGGCCCCGGGTTCAATCCCCGGGTGGAGTGGTCTGTTTCCTTTCTGTGTGGTCCCCCCCGTGTCTGTGTGGGTTTACTCCGGGTACTCCGGTTTCCTCTCACAGCCCAAAGACATGCATATTAGGTTAATTGGTGTCTCTAAAGTTCCCAAAGTGTGTGTATGAGTGTGTGTATGAGTGTGTGTGTGTGTGTGTTTGTGTGCCCTACAATGGATTGGCAACCTGCCTAGGGTTGATCCTGCCTTGCGCCCTATGCTACCGGCTAGGCACCGGCTCTCCCGTGACCCTGGGGACAGGAATAAGCAGTTGAGATAATGAATGAATGAATGAATGAATGTTAGTCTAGACTGCCTGACTCATTGATCCTTTATGTGACTACAGTTTGTCCAAGTTAGAATCTATGGCCCTGACCATAGCTCTTAAATATCACTAGCCTACCTGTGTTGTGTATTGACGGTACTGTCCATGGTGCTGAAGTAGCAGGCGGATCGTATCGGCACCGTTTCCTCTCAGTCACGCCCTTCTGTCAATTCTGTCTTGGATCTATAACATTCTCTAAACTATATGCTCTTGTATAAATTCTATACTACTGTTTACTGTGGTCTCTATAGTGTAGTGTCACCTTCACAACCAAAGTAACGAAAAGCGTAGTGTAGTCATAGACATCATAGACACCTGTAATGTTCCTACAATATTTCATTAATAATTCAATGTATTGTGTATTGTGGTTTGAAAAACTTTAAAATAACACTGCTTGAATAAATTCAGACTGCTGAATAAATTTTAAAGGTGTATTTATTTATTTATTAAATTAATACACCATTATATATATATATATATTTTTATTGGGTCATCCCACCATATATTGGGTCATCCCACCATTAAAAAAATAACAAATCACCTACTGAAACAGCACAATGCAATACAGCAATATACAATATGACATGATGTGATACAACAAGACACGATATGATATGATATGATATGATATGATATGATATGATATAATATGATATGATATGATATGATATGATATGATATGACATGGTATGATACAATATGATGCCATACAACATGATGTGATACAAAACAACTCGATTAAGTTTCCCCATTACCATTACAACTCTACCATTAATGTGTAACTGATGATGACAAACAGATGGACTATTTTAGATATCAGAGTTATTGGCAAATCAACTTTGCTAGCCTGTTAAATTATTTACACATTGACGTCAGCCTTTGTGCAGCAGTTGTTTATTCATTTTCTCTAATAATCTATTGGTTGCACAAATTAATTTCGGTCACTGCCTGTTTAACTGAGTTACTGTTTAACAAGTCAGTTAAAACCGGCCAATTAGTATTTCTCTCGGAAAATAGGTGAATAATGAAATGGCTGTGAAGATGACAATATCCAGCACAACACTTAAACGAGTTTACTGAAAAAAAACCCCACTGAAAACAGGTGAAGAATGGATTTATCTCAGTCAGGGTCTGAAATGATTTTTTTAACCTGCTGCTCTGTCAGTTAAATGAAAATTTTTACCTGCCACTTTCTGAAATCCACATGGAGAATGTCAGAACTAAATACAGCTATTTATATATCCAGTGGTACATGTGCTCTTTTGTGACGCATGATAATTGGCCAATATTAAAGTTCCTGCGAGAGTAAAATATTGGCTGTCCATCAAACTGCTTCAAGATGTTTTAAAAAAGGCAATTTTCAACATTCAGTTGTACAACTCTGAATTAAAATTAGCCAAAAAAAAATCTACCTGCTATCATGCCGTTTGACTCACCTCCAACAATTTAGCTGGTGGTGTTCGTTTCGGACCCTGCTCTCAGGTTTAACCCTTTCACCTCCAAAACCTTTGTTTTTTTCTTGTTTAGTTACACACTGGCACTATTTATGCCAAAACAGGTGGTGTCCTTTTCTTCAGCACAAACTACACGTGATTTAGTACAATATAAAAAAAGCTTGGGCGGCACGATGGTGCAGTCGCCTCACAGTAAGAAGGTCCTGGGTTCAATCCCCGGGTGGAGTGGTCTGGGTCCTGACTGTGTGGAGTCTGCATGTCCTCCCCGTGTCTGTGTGGGTTTACTCCGGGTACTCCAGTTTCCTCCCACAGTCCAAA
>JAOVVH010000024.1:2402040-2414615 GCA_028566435.1 Scorpiodoras heckelii
ACACACACACACACACACACACACACACACACACACACACACACACACACACACACACACACACACACACATACAGTGGTGCACTCTGCCTTGTCGGGACTATATAAATACCTATTACTCAGACTGAGACGATGTATAAAACCTCTACTGGTACCAGTGGAAACAGCAGAGAAAGAAAGAAAGAAAGAGAGAGAGAGAGAGAGAGAGAGAGAGAGAGAATGTCATTTATGAATATTCACCTAGACAACTGTACTGACACATCAAAAATTGACCCAAAAAGAGAAAACATGATCAATTGTAATGGAAATGATTTTTTGGGGCTGATAAATAATGACATAGTTGACCTACTTTCCCTGTTTTTCATTTTAAGTGGCTGCTGAAGCCCTCAGGATACAAAAGAGATTATGGAAGAAATATGAAATGAACAATATACTGGTAATAAAACACAACAGCGTGGAATAGAAAATAATAGAAGCTTTACTGTCACTGCACAACTACAATCCAATTAGATTTGTGTGTGACAGTAACTGATGCTGAGTGCAGTGCAGGGAAACTATCTGTATCAGTATTCAGCATATTCAAACTCAGAGTGGGTGTGGGAACATGGGCGTGGCCTAACCTGGAATGTCCACACCCACTTAAAGATCAACCTTACCACTTCACACACATATTAGGCATTTCAAAGTACAAAGTATGCCAAAAATATACAAGTACGCTAAGTTTGAACTTGCATACTTGGTAGTACAGACTTGGTACGTTTGACTCACGATGACAGGAGGACACTGTAGGGTCATTCTGCAATTGGAAGACCAGTATACTTAATGTACTTGACGTCACCTGCTAGCGTGACCACACGTCTCCGAACACGTCAGAGCAAATTTTCACATAGCCTCTTTCTTGATACATTAACCACTTCTTGAAGTCTAAAAAACAACATTCTCACCTAAAAACTTATAACTTTATTTCATAACACAACAAGTCATATTCTGAAACGTACAGCTGTAAGTTTTCTCCTCCGCCATCACGCTGAGTTTGGTGCGAAATGCATTCTGGGATATCTGACTGTCCTAAGTCCACACAAGTCACCTCCTTGATAACATGGATGGAGCAGGAAGACACGTGGGTATTAAAACTGTACTTGGCTAGTTGCAGACTTTTGAATGGAGCAGTACTCGGGCTGCAACTGATGACGCTTCACAAGTACACAAGAACACAAGTACAGACAAAAACGCAGATTGAGAATCGGACCCTCATGAACCCTCCTGGAGGTAAAATAAATAAATAAATGACTCTTATTCATATTAGTATCTATACAGAATGCATCATTAGTTCATTCTGAATGTATTCACTATCCACAGTTATTGTCGGGATCCACGTAGTAAAGCATTTTTAATGCCATAAAAAAATCATAATGCCAAATTGACTGTAAAGGTGATTATCCAGTGAATACACAGCTGTACCAGTTAAAAGTTAAATACCAGTTAAAAGCATTGGACAGGATGAAAATCCCCCCCACAAGATTTATGAAAATAGAACATTTCAATGACAAGTTATTACCCATTATTGGACAAAACTGGATGTGAGCAAGCTGGCTGAACGAAATATAACAGCATTAGTCCAGAAGAACACTGATTTACTTTTTGTATGCAACATAGGCACTATTTGTCTCATCTTATTTAGCAAAAAATCTAAATAAAAACATCAGGGTTTAAAATATTCAAAGCATCTCCCAAAATTCACCTTAACGTTCTGACAAGTTTGCAAAAAATACTACATGATTTGTGACAACATTAAGAACAGAGGAAAAAAACAGGAAGCAGTAAATAACAGCATGCCGAGTTGGCGGCATCCCTGGCCTGCACTGGTATGAGTGTAAATTTCAAATCCTGCTCTAGTGATGTTTACAGCTTTTAAATGACAAGATGAAGAAGAGAAACTGTGTCCATTTGCTTGGTACTCAGAGAGGTTTATCACACCCTTTCCCCAGCTGACCTCTTCTTATTCATCTATGCATCTCCTGCCTTTTTATGTTTCAGGAAATGACAAGTAATTACATGGCACCAGGACAAGAGGACACCGGGACACAGGACGTTGTCATCAGGTTTCCTCCAAGACAGAACCCGAGCGCCGGTGAGCTTCGGCGGCAGAAGCGAGACTGGGTTATTCCACCAATCAATGTGCCAGAGAACTCCCGAGGTCCCTTTCCACAGATGCTTGTCAGCGTAAGTCAACTACCTTTTGCTCTGTTGACCCATATTTGATTTGTTGGTAAAGTCATGCTGCATTTTGGTCCTGGGATGTCCCCTTCAATAGTCCAGAATGCTTTGTTTTTCTCAATGTCCAATGATTAGTGGTATTCTTCCAATGGCCCTCAGTTCCACTGGCCACTATGTTCCCAGGTCCTATATTCCCATCATCATATATCTCCAGGATCCTGTATTTTTAAGATTCTTGGTATCTGCAGCCCTATTTTCTTAGAAGCACCAGGGTTTTAGGGTTCCCGCATTCAAATTATGTAGGAAAGGGTCCATACATTCCCAGCTTCTATGTTTTAATCTCATGTTGCCTGAATGTGCAAGAGTTTCAAGACCTTTGCTTCCATGGTCTTAGAAAAATGTTTTTTTCAAAGGTTCTCTAATTGAATAATTAAGGATCTTGGCTTGTAAAATGTTTTCCAATTAGAAACATCTCGATACCGGAACACTTAGTTTCAGTTTCCTCAGAGGGACAACCGACCAACCCTGGCTCTTAGGTTCCTTGACTGTTAAGTTCTCAGAAACCTATATTTCCAGGTTACTATATTTCTGAATCACCAGGTTTGAATGGGTTTTCACATTCAAATTTTATATATATAAAAAACAAAGATCCTGGTAACATAGGGCCGCGGAAATATTTACCCTTCAAACATGGGCTTCTCTGTTCCCATGGCCCCAACAACTCCCAGTCCTTTGTTTCCACACTTTTAGTTTTTCAAGTGTTTTCCAAGGGTTCACTGAATAATTATGGATCTTACAGAACCTATTCTACTTGGAACCAGTTTCGAAAATGAAACACAGGCTTGTATGATTCAACATAGAAACTTTAAAGGTTCTCCCAGACCCTTAAGGATCCAAGGTCCAGTACGCTTTGTTTCCATGGCCATTGGGTTCCCTTGGCCTCTGTGTTTAGATGATATTCCCAGGACTCTTTTTCCCAAAAGGCCTACATTTCCAGGGTCCTATGTTTTTGAATCTCAAACTTTCACATTTTAAGGTTCTCATGCTCAGATTTTTTAGGACAAAATCACCTACATTTCTTGTTCTATGGTTCATTTCCATGATTCCTTTATCTTCCCAACAGTAAAATTGGTGGGAAGACAGCTTTAAAGCAATTCTAAGGGTCCTGACAAGATCGAGTTGAGGAAACATAGATGCCAGGTAAAACGGACACTGGGAACACTGGGATTCTGGAAACATAGATCCCAATTCATTGCAAAGCGAGTGGCTAGTTAGTAGAATAGGCTACCGTAGGCAAATCCTAGCAACTCTTCTTTCTGATGCAGTGTCTATGCACATTGTTCCAAACTCACCTTTAGGACACACCTTGGTTCTCCTCATAGATCAGGGCAAATCCTGTTAATCTATTTTGCAATCTTTTTTTTTTTCTTTTAATTAAATATGACCCATCATGAGCATCAATGTGCTAAAGATATTCAAAGAGAGGGTCATCCAGAGACCCCGGTTCTCCCCCTGTAAATGCATTTATGACCATAGCAGAGGCTTCAGGGATGGGTACAAGACCCACACTAAGCAGCTTAGCATATATTAGCCACCCCATTCGCCGGCTCTTGTCATAAGGAGGCTTTGGAGGTGATTAGTGTGTGTCCTCGTGATGTGATTATGGCTATGCTGTGATGGTCTAGAGCTGGAACAGAGACTCATCGGAACTAAAATAGAAAAAGAAAAATCAGTGTTTCCCAGGCATGGGATCTTAAGCATCCCACACATATGCACATAAATACACTTCTCTACGCCTACTTATTACACACACATACACGTTGTTCTGAGCCCTGCTTCAGCTCATTATCAGAGTTCAGTCTGGTGCATTTAACCCTCTGTTTAGCTATTTCTCTATGGAGTGAGAATACTGTCTTTTATCTGAGAGCGCAAAAACTATGTTAACTCAACCAAAACGAACCCACAGGATCAGGAAAACTGAGCAAAAGCAGCAACAACGATTGCAGAGAAAGAATACTGAATGCATTTGCTTCAAAAGTATAACAGGAATGATGAAGTTTGCTCATTCAGACCATGGTTAAGTTAGTTTTTAATCAGTATGTGATATATTCAACTTCAACTTTTATTATTATTATTTTTTTAAAATAAGTAAAACAATACAAATCCATTTGGCTTCCTGAACTTTTTAGCTTTTGAGGTCAAACTAACTGGTATACCAGTTAATCCTTGGTAGGTCCCCAATGGGATCTTGGATGGAACGTTGCACAGTCCTCACGCTGATGTTTGTTGATGTTCCAGCATCGAATTCTGATGTTACTTAAGGCAGTGTTACACACGTGTGAAACGATTCTTACCAGCTGATGATGATCACGTCTTTTTACGTCCACACTGCTGTCGTAAGTTCAAGGTTTTGCCGGAATTCCTGTAGTCACGGTTCACCCCTGAAATGCTCATACGTGAAAATCCAAATCTCCGAAATGCTATGAAACATCTCACGATCTCCAACTACTAAACCACGTTGAAAATCGCAAATCATGATAACTTACTGTTCTCAAAGCAGAAGCAGCTCTAGAAGCTTCCATAGATATCAATCGCTTTATATACACACGGGCGGACGCAACCTTTGACATGCATAGACGGCGGTGCTGTATATTTTGCATAGGCTCCTGTACCAGTATTTCTGGTACTTCAGTGTATAGTATTCCTAATGTCACAAAGGAAAATTCCTTTGCACTGCCCTTGGAAATGTGGGGAACAAAATGTAATTTATCCAACTAGCTTGTCTTGTCATATATGTTCTGTTGTATTTTGATGATTCTGTTGATGAATTTTTGGTAGATTAGTGGACTGTTGGTGTGCACAGCGTCGCTCAGTGTAAAGGCCACTACAGTGAACGTCTTCTTTAGAATAAGAAAAGAACAAGCTTGGATTTTTAAAGACTGTTCAGACATCACAAATACAACATGTTCCCAGTCTCCAGTGTATGAGCAGAAAACTCAGCGAGGCCCGAAAATATGGAGGCGGTTTACACCCTCGGAGTGTTTCATCAGTGTGTTGACTCGTCTCGTTTCCACGTGTCCTCCATGCCGTATCATTATTCAGTGCCAACACTCACACACTTTACATTCCAGCTCAGTCAGGGTGGCGATCAACAGCAGTGTCTAAGATTGCAGAAAATTACATTCCGGCAGGGGAACTGCTAGTTTTGCGAAGCATGAAGATGAGGCAGGATTTGCTGAAGCATTTAGGTGGAGGTTTGAGGTTTCTAGTCGCTACATGGGTAAATAACATAAATAAATAAGCGCTCCAGTTTGTCAAGTTCTGCACTCCAGGAATCTGTTACTTCTGAAAAGAAAGTGCATGAGAGCTGAAAGATTTTTACTGCCTCTGTGTTTTGGAGTAGATTTGTTTTGCTCTGTATTTGCTCATGCATGTGTAGAAGATTTGGTTTTGTTTTCATCATAGACATGTTTTTGACACTTTTTTTATCTTGACGTGAAGTTTTGTGTGAGAAAACAAAGGATTCTCTGTATATATCTTCTTTCCTGGGTATTAAAGGGGTAGTTTGTAAAAAGTCTTGTCTTTCATCATTAACAAAATAGTATTCAAAGTGGACTTCTGCCTTGTGCATAACCACAAAAACTGTTTTGTGGTCAAATTCTGTCTCTCTCTCTCTTTCTCTCTCTCTCTCTCTCTCTCTCTCGCTATTTTCAATGTTACATTTACTTCAAATGCAATCTATCAGCCATTCGGCGTTCAAAGTTTTGATAGGAACTAGCAAACTGTGAAGACATGATAGGGCAAGAAAGGCAATTCACTGAAGGGGAAAGGACCTACTATGTGAAGGCTGAGTGTCACATCAGGTAGCAGTTATTTTCACTTCACTCTGACTTTATCTAGGTGGTCTTGGACCTGTGAATTCACAAATCTCATCTTGTGAGGCAACAGAAAACAAGACTTTGGAGGATAGCTAATTAAGTAGTGGTTACACCAGACATTTGCCTTGCCTCTGTTCTTACTGTTGCTAGACCTACATTTTAAAAATGTACACTGTAAAAAAAAACAAAAAAAAAAAACAAGTGTACAAAAGCAGTAATTTTCTGCCAGCATGCGTGTGTAAAAAATAAAAATAAAACAAACAAAAAAACAAACAAACAAACAAAAAAAACCTAAGTAATATGAAACCTCTGAAGGCAGTTGAGTGAGGTACTTTGTTCAACAGCATCGTGTCATTTCTGTGGATTGAACAACATATTTTCTGCTCATAAGGCTGTATCATTAACCTCAAGCCCACAGCTTAGCGATTACTAGCATTATAAACAGTACCATGAATCTAAGACCATTTTACATATAAAACAAACAAAAATAACCATTTAATTTTACGTTACAAAAACCCAAATTTAAATGAACTGTCAGAAGTGTCACGAAACAAAAAAAAGTATTTATTTATTTATATGTTTATTGATTTATTTAAATACATTAATAAACTGTCAAAATAAAAGCATTTTCTTTCTCTAAATGAAGGTTAACTGTACTTTTACATTGTGTAAATTACAGAAAATGCTGCTACTTTTCTTAATAAAGAATACTGTGTTTTTATGTTTAGTTTTGTTAAAATCAGTTTAAAAACAGATATTTAATCCCATTTATACAGATTTTTTGTAAAATCCTGAGACATTTTAATAAACAATTTATTCTTGTAATTTTAATATAATTTACTGTCATTCTGAAATACAAGGGAAAAAGTTTTACGGTTGAAAAACTGTAAAAAGAATATATTTTACATAGTGTAGCTGTCTGTTCTACTAATATATGCTAGGCATTTTTTCCTCTCTGGCTGATAGCAATTTCTTGTTAGCAATGTTGGCAGCACTGCAATGTTAATTTGTCAAACTATGTCAAATGTAATTGATTAGCCAAAACATGCTGGGATCCATGATTATTATTATTTTTTTAACTCCAGCTATTATGCTAATTTAACTAAGATGTAATGGAAAGCTGTCTCACACAAAGTCACTTCTCTAAATCTGACTTAAATCACATCTAGACTCTGGTTAGGTGCCATGAACTCAACTGGATGCCTGCATGTGATTATAATGATAATGTTTTAATATATGTTTGATGTAAATATGATCTATCACAGCTGTTTTATGAAGATTAACAGTTACCATTACATAGCTTAACAATGTCTTTCAAAACACTGTATCTACCATAACATTATAGCCTAATTACAAATCTAAAAAAGTTAACTTAACATACAAACAAGTATTTGCTGACATTTACTGTTTTGGGGCATTTTATTTAAAGTGTGTGAAAGGATTACAATGTGTTGTTGTATCTTGTACCTCTCTCCGGGTTTTATCTCATCCCACGGGCCCACTGGTACAAAACGCTTTCCGCCTTTGTTGTGTAATAAGGGGCCAACAGGGAGATAATAGGAGTGTTTATAAAAGATGTGACACCCAGCCAGGGGTCCTTGTTAGAACCCAAAGAAGAATCCTTAGAGAAATAGCTCTCAAGGGGTCCAGGGTTAGTCCAAAGTCGCTGACAAGAAATAAAGTAAAGAGAGTAAGAGAGACAGGCTGAGTTAGAGAAAAATAAAAAGAGTCTTAGGGAGCCTAACAAGCAGCCAGCTCAGATCCACGCCAGTGGTGTAAACATGGCCGTAAACAGGAAGCCAGTGAGCCGTGCTGATGGTTTGTGTTGGACTTTAAGTCTTCTTTTTCCTCGTTTAATAGCGCCTGTATAGCACCACCGTCTCATCCTGCCACCCACCACTGCACAGGGATTCACACTGAGGCTCCTCTACTAGACTCGCTCGCTATTGTTTGTCTCTTGGTGCAGATGCTGAGGATTCACAGCGGGGAGAATCTTCAGATTTACATTCTGCTGCTCTTTATCACAGCTAAGCGTCCTTCTGTTTCTAACCAGGACAACTTTAGACTTTTCGGTTCAACTCTGCACAATTGCTATGGTGGGATTTAAGAGAGAAAAAAGAGAGCAAATTAAATGAATTAATCAGAGCAAGTTTTAATAAAAAGGAAGGGTGTGATGAAATACTGAATACAACGGTATATTTAAATGAGATTAAGTGGAACCTGATAAATAACAAGAAGAGTACGTACATTAGTGGTGGGGAAAAATCACTAACATTAGTAAAAGATTGGAGAAAAAGGATTTACAGTGTAGAGTTTTATACCTGGGGACATTCTGAGGACAGTGTAAAAAAATAGTATTGCAGTATATTGTAAAGAAGCCACGCCTTTTTCACTGCAACTGAAAAAGAGGCCATGCCTCCTTCAATGAAACTGGTACAGATCAAAGCCACACCTCCTTCTGTGGGACTGACATACACAGAGGCCACGCCTCCTTCAATGAAACTAGCACAGATCAAAGCCACACCTTCTTCTCCGGGATTGACACACAGAGGCCACACCTCCTTCACTGGAACTGCTAGCCACATAGGCCATGCCCCCTTCAATGCAACTGTTAAAGAGCCACACCTTCTTCACTGGAACTGACACAAACAGAAGACACTGTGTCCTTTACCAGGACTGATGAAGTGGCCACACCTCCTTCACTTGGGACTAACACAAAGTCACACCGCCTTCACCGGGAAAGCAAAAGTCCTACAAATCATTTTCCCTTTAATCAAATTTCATGATCGGATCATAGACATCAAAATGATCAACGTTTATCCCAAACAAAGCCAATTAAAATTCTCAGACAAACAGAGGCAAGGAAATATACCAGTCGACGGAAGAGTAAACAAAGAGAATAGAGGTAAAGGTGGGCTGATACTCTAGCAAACTGAGAACATGGGGAGAGACGGAGATGGAGAGAAAGCAAGCATCCATGACTCCATTTCTCATAGCAGGGTTGGCTGGTCCTGTCTGATATCCACCTTGCCTAATGACCTATGAAGGCAATCCGTAGCATAATGGGATGTTTTGTCATCTGTCTGAGAAATGAGTGGCATCACTCCATCTACCTCCTGTACCGAATCAGTGTTACGAAACTGATGGAGTTTTGCACCTCATTTCTGTTTTTGTATTAAATACCGAAATGGATTTTCAGAACGTTCTAACTAACAGGGTCACTTCAAAAGTTCTGTAAGTATTTACACATGGAAAGTTATGTATATTCAGAGATGGGTTACACAGCTGAAACAGCTTCCACATCTTAAAACCAGCCAGCTCCTAAATGACTTTGATTTCCCAGCTCCAATCCTTACTAATCCTTACCCAAACATTAATCTACATACACGGATCCTGGATCTGCAGTTGCTTAGCACAAAACTACTGAACGCTTAAGCAATCAGATAAACCTGCTCCCAGATGTTTAGTTTCAAATGCACTGGCATGTCCAGCCAGATTTGTTTGACACATGATTGATTGCTTGATTGGCATTGACTGCTGACTACACTGAGCACATGCTCACAGTGCTACATTATGTAGGCCCCACAACGTTGACAATGTTTGCTAGCATAACTAGGAAAATGGATACATTTATCAAATCTACTGTGCTGTGCAATGAACGGCTTGATTCAGAGACAAAATTTTGAGGCATTGTACCGGAGATTCACAAAACAGAGGTAGTGAACATTCCATCAAGCATAGCATCAAGAATGCAAGGTGTTTTCAAGCTCTTTTGTCAAGAGATGGGGAGTGAGCATGAACTCTATCACTCAGCTCTATCACGCTGAGGTTCACTGGCTCTCCAGCGGCAAATTGTTTACAAGTTTGGAAGTGAGTTGGTAGCTCTTCTTTGGGGAAAAGAAGTCAGATCCAGCAGAATATTTTAATGATGACCCATGCTTGCCTGTTTTTTTTTCTTACATTTTTGGCATAACCAATATAAGCAAACTGGCAAAATCAATGCCTTTAAAGCCTGACAGATTCAGACCAAAAGGCTGATCAGGGACCATTTGGAAAACTGCATGCATGATTTTGAGATGACTTTCCAGAAAAGCCAATCAGAGTTGACATGGAAACCATAATTTTGTCATCTGATGAAGAAACTCAACTGGTTGAGTTGTCCTGCGATCGTGGTCTTCAAAACAAGTTCTGGTGCAGCATTGCTAGCGAGTATCCTGCTCTTGCTTACCATGCAAATAGGGTGCATTTGCTTTTCAATACCACGTATTTATACGGAGCTGGATTCTCTTCTCTCACCCAAAAGAACCTAAAGAACTATACGGAAACAAACCAAATGTTAAGCAAAACTTCTGGATTGCAAATTTTAACAGACTCATTAAAAGGAGGAAGCTAGAGGTCTCTCATGAAGAAGAATTTGATTATAAAATGTAAATGTAAGTATAATTAGGGGCAGTGGAAACTCAGTGGTTATGACAGTGGACTACTGGTCAGAAGGTCATGAGTTCAAATCCCAGTACCACCAAGCTGCCACCACTGGGCCCATGAGCAATGCCCTCAACCCTCAGCCAGATCAGAAACAATCACCTTTTTTTCACTTGTCAGATTGTACTAGGCGTGATGTTAAATTTGAGACGGCTGGCTAGTTCTGCTGCTGCATTTAGTTTTACTACACGCTGGCATGTTAAAATTGGGTTGTTGTACAAAATAGACAGAATCACTGCACTACATGTCTTGGCTGATTGACTACATTTTTGGACTAAACACTTCCTTCGGAGCTCATAAATGAGTTCAGTAAACATCCTGAAGGGAGATGTGTGAGGAAGAAAAGAGCAAGGCCATAATGGAGCACTGGAAAAACACAGCACTTGAAGGCTTGAGTAAATTTTCCATCTACACAGGTGTGTTTTGTGGTTTTCTTTCTTCTTCAGTCAAACAATCAATGTTGTTGTTTTTTTCCTTCAGAGGCTTTTTTTGAGTGTCCATTGATCTTCACAGTCCTCCAGCAGTGGAGAGCCATTGATTTCTCTCCCTCTTGCTCTCTCTTTGTCTTTCACTCTTTGGTAAATAAAACCTTAACTTCAAGCCAGACTCTCGCTACGTCAACAGAAAGGCTCACACCCTTCCCAGTGAACAGCTTGTTCTCAGCATGAGAGACCTGATGTAGTTTTTCATCTTCTGCCATGACCGAATATGAAGGCCATTTTTTTCCCACCATCACTCACTGATAACACCACTGCGTGCTGAATGTACTCAGATCCATGAGCTGCCTATTCACCACTGCGTGCTGTAAATGGGATTTCTCGTGCTTGGCGCGGACAGCCATCATCTTGGCAAAGCATTTTATTTGTCTTGTGTTTACATCTTATTACTTCTCTGTCCATTGTGCTGTAAAGATGTCTCTAACCCATGTTACCCAGCAATATGAGCTACCTGAGAAGAATAGTTGATAGAAGCAAATTAGGAAAGGCAGTTTAAAGTGCAAGCAGCACTAAGTCATGTATGTATCTATAATTACAATGGAAATCATGCATGACGGCTCACTGAATGCTGCCCGGAACCTGAGAACCACCCAGCTGACCTCTTGTGTCTCTTCTTAAAAAGATGTCTGTTCTGTAATATACTGCACCAATAGATGCGCCATTGCTGATGCTTCATGGCCAATTTTCAGACGCCACCATCAATTTTTTTTCCAAAGGCAGTTCTTTAATATGAACACTTATTCTCGGGGGCTTTTTTTTTTTTTTATCTTTCTCTAGATCTCATCAGGAGGCATTCGTGCAGACTTCCTTGGATATTTTGCCTTGCTTTAAACCTGGGTTAATGTAGACATGCACTGATAGATAATGGTTCAAACGAAACTAAATGCATCCCTTCAACTGTAACAGTAGTGGATTTCCAAGCATGTAATGGAGGGCTAAATATTGTCCTATCGAAATTTTATGATTCATTTGCAGACTGAGCACAATGAGCTTCCACATAATGCAGACTGCTCCAATACATTTCAAGGACATTTACTTCATTGCTTCAATAGTCTGGCTCATGTATATAACCATCTTTTTATGGCATCCATATGGGTCTCATAAAGCGGTGCTGCAAAGTAGAACAGTTTCCTTTCATTTAGCAAACGTTTTTGCAGCCAGGTCTCATGACCATGCCTGTTTGGTGAAAGATTTGGGAGTTACCATCTGATAATTCAGTAGCAACTAGTTCAGTCATTTGCAATGATATTTGCATTTACATTTACGGCATTTGGCAGATGCCCTTATCCGGAGCGACTTACATTTGATCTCATTTACACCACTGGGCAGTTGCGGGTTAAAGGCCTTGCTCAGGAGCCTGGCAGTTTGGCTGTGGTGGGATTTACACTGCTCCTGATATGCTCCTGATATGAATGTATCAAGTAGTCAGAATCTTTAGATTCAATACACAGTCACGTTGTGTTTGTTTGGTTAAACTAAACTGAAAAAAAAAAGTCTATAAT
>JAOVVH010000024.1:2516682-2526874 GCA_028566435.1 Scorpiodoras heckelii
TAGTGCAATATCATTTCAAATTTAGATCTTTGATACAATATTTTAAGTTGTTTATAGACTGTGTCGACCATGTTGTCATTAACAAATTCTTGTGTTTTGGCTTGACTGTGCTCAGTGAGGTCCTTTGGCACGGAGGGACGACCCACAGACCGGCCTGTGCCGCCTCGGGATGAGGTGTTTGATTACATCATCTTCAGAGGAAGCGACATCAAAGACATTACTGTCTGTGAGCCACTGAAACTTCACCACAGTCTGCCTCAGGACCCTGCAATCGTTCAGGTAGGAGTTATTCAGTTTCCTTTGTTTAGCTGAGACTTTCCTTAGTTTAATTTGCGTAATGTCTTCTCTTCCTTGCTTTTCAGTCATCTGTGGGCAGTTCTTCTCTACCGTATGGCCCTCAGGGAGGTTACAGTCCCTACAGGAGCATGATGCCACCTTATAACCCACTTGCTGCCAGCTCTTTGCTCAATCAGCAGTATGCTGCTGCACTCAGCCTGGGTGAGAGAATGGAGTAGAAGCGTTTGTTTTTATAATTCACATCAATGCTCCTGTTTTCTCACAATGGATGCCGTGCAATTTAATACAACCTGGTGTTTCCTTAATTTATTCCTCTTATACACCAGCAATTTACCAAAGCTAGCAGTTCGTTTATTTAAAGAATAATTAATCATATTTTTATGCATTTATAGTTGCTTTTTTATCCATTTGTAGGTGCATCTATCCATTTTTAGTTTCTTTTAGCTGTGGAATCTGCATGAAAATGTTTACGCCTGTTATAATTTGTTATAGCAGCCAGTCATTTCCTTACTAATGGCTATTTTTATGGTGCAGAAAATGTAAACTCCTGTCCTAAAAACTCTGCCATGTCAGGAAACCTAATTACAGCTTTATATTTGATGATTACGAAGTTCTAACACTGGAGACTCCTTCACCGTATCAAAAATTATACATTAATAAAAAAATTCTGCATGTGCATCTGTCATCTGAGGCACTAATCATATTACCACGAGCAAATTATACAACCATGTGGATTGCAGTTGCACTGTTGGAGCTGCTTTTATTGAAAATCAGTAAAAAAAATTTCTGACCAATCAGAATAAAGAATTCAACTAATGTAAATACTTTTTCTGTGCATCGTTGCATTATAACACATTTGGCTTGTAATCGCTTATTATGTGTCGGGCACATTCTCATTTTGTGATGTTTCACCCCAGGAGCTGGACTGCATGGCCCTCTGAGAAGAGGTCCCATGGTCGAGCAGGCTGTCCAGACGGTGCCTGCTGAAAAACCAGCGATGAAGAAAGGCTTGGCATCGCAGCAGCAGGGTCGAGAGAGCGGCAGGGTTCAGAGAGGCGGAGGAAGTCCTCAGACACAGCGGAGCGTCACTTCTGGGAGTAAGAGCTCTGTATATCAGCACAGTCTCTTGGTTATACCCCAGATCTTACTGTTTATTGTATTGGGGAATGTGTGCAGCATTCAGTTAGCTCCGTTACAAAGGTTTACATCCTGACAGATTTTGGTTGGGGAACAAAATAAACATGTAACAGTTTTAAATAGATTTTAATAAGAAGTGAGGAAAATGAGTGGGACGCCATCTGAAAATGAGTTCCTGTGTAGCAGTGATGTCATTTAGTCTTAGACTGTGCTATGTTTAATGTGCAGGTTATTTATAACTGGTACTGGGGGCCTATGCAGAATACATGGCAACGCCACCTCTGCTTATCCTCGTATATAAAACAATAGACATCTATGGAAGCTTCTAGAGCTGTTTCACAATTTTGAGCTTGTGAGACGGGTCGTACCATTTCAGAGGTACAAGCGAAGTTTGGATTTTCAATCATGAGCATTTCAAGCTTGAACTGTGACTACGGGAATTCTGACAAAACCTCAAACTTATGACAGCAGCGTGATGGTTAACGACGTGACCAGCATCAGCTGGCAAGAATGCGTGCAACACTGCCTCGAGTAACATCACAATTAAATCCTGGGGCCTCAACAAACCAGTGTGAGGACTGTGCAACATTCCCTCCAAGATCCCATGAGGGACCAACTGAGTATTAACTACTATACCAGTTTTTCTGGTACTGCAGTGTATGTTGGTGTTTGTTGGAATCTGCTTTGCTCTGCATCCCAGTTGCTAACAAATCCACAATTTTTGTGGAAGACCGGGGTCAGTTTCCAGTAGTGGTCATCAGGTGCTAAACAAGTGTAAGGAAAAATTATAATGTCTAAGGGTTTTTAATCCACCAGATTATTGTTACTTTAAATGAGAGAAGATTCTCTGGGTGGACGTTTAGATTCTGGTACAAATAAAGCGTTGTGTTACTACTGTGTTCTACTCAGTATCTGGTCCCCATGTTGTTTGATTCATCTTCCATATTAGACTCAGTGACAGACTACATTTATTCTTTGTTTTGTTTTTTGTCTTTTTTTTATCCTTTTTTTTTTTTCTTTTTGGCAGATGCTGAGCAAGGAGATGTACAAGGGCAAAATCAAGCTAATGATGAGAACAGACCACCACAGAGAAGGAGACCAGGTATTTTCCAAATTATTAACTTCATGAAAAAGCTGTTAACCTTGAGCTTTAATATGAATGTCTTTCCTATCAGGGTTTCTTTTCTGGGTCATTCAGATTCCCTTTAACTTCTTTCCAACAACATGCAGTAAAAAAATCAAAAGGTTTTACTGATGCAAGAACATGGCTTATGGATCAAAACCCAAGAACAAAAGTGTAAAATTGATTTCTGCTCTTTTTTTTTGGAAACATTATCCAGTTTTTAAGGTTTAAGTGTAGACAGGAGTGTTGAGCTTTTCATAAAGCATAAGTGGTTTTGTTGCCATTTTGACATATTAAACCATTTAATTTTTCTTTTTATTGGATTAAAACATGCATTTTTGTTTTGGTTTTGCCTGCTAGCCATCCATTTTTTTTTTTTTTTTTTTTTTTCCCCTCCCCCTGAAGGCAATCGCCGGTCCCGGAATCGCAACCGAGGTCAGATCATCGTAGCGAACACGAAGCCCACTACCCTTCAGTTCGAGTCGGACTTTGACTTTGAAACGGCTAACGCGCAGTTCAACAAGGACGAGCTCATCAAGGAGGTTCAAGGCGACGCTGAAGTCAAAGGTTAACGAAGCAGCGGTTTATCAAAGGGCTTCACATCTTGATTACTTTGCTGTTGCTGAATTTATCGTGCTCTTTTCTGCAGATAAAGAGGAGAAGGAGAAATCAGACTCTGGTGTGGAGACTCAGAACAGCGAGGGAGCAACGGACGAGGAGACGCTTGGCCCAAAGTGCTTCTACAACAAGGCCAAAAGCTTCTTCGACAACATTTCTTCTGAGCTCAAATCAAGGTACTTCAAACCGGTTTCACCTGTATATTAATTGCAAGCTTGCCTTTCTTTTGAATGCCACATTTATTTATGAGTTCAAATGGGCCAGTTTATGGTTTGTTTGGCTTGACTGAGTTGTTTGAGAGCTGCTTGATCCCATTTTGTCTGGAAATGTGAAACCACCGTCAGTGAGTCAACTATGATCACAATGACAATGTGAACGTTATGGAAGACTGGAAGAGCCTTTTCTCTCTTACTTGTGCAATGCGTTCATCCTCCTGGTATGGAGGTGATCTGAAAATTTTAAGTAATTCTGCTGCTAACTCTCGTTTCAGACGTACGACATGGGCGGAGGAGCGCAAGCTGAACGTGGAGACATTCGGAGTTCCCGGTCGCTTCCTGAGAGGCCGTGGGTTTCGTGGTGGGTTCAGAGGGAGGAGAGGAAGAGGGATGAATCAGCGTATCTCTGCTCAACCAGCCGTTGGGAGCGGTAGAGTGTGACGGGTAAGTAAGAGGAAAATATAGCACTTGGTTGAATGAAGAGTTTCTTAACCTCATCCTGAATTTCCTGTGTATCCTAACTAAAGTGCCTTCTTTATAAACCCCCGTCATAAAACTGGGATTTATAAAATGTGGCGTTTTTACAATGGGGGTTGAGAAAATGGTAATATTACCTTAAAGGGGAAAAATTGTATGCAGACCCAAACTGTTTAGCTCCCAAGGCATGTTCGGTGTCTGGCATTTGTTTCTACAACCAATATTTAGTCAATTTTCATTTTCTCTGAAAAGCAGCCTCTTTTTGGTCATAACTTGGAGAGGAAGAAAGGCTGGTAATGAACATCTGTGTATAGCTGCTATGTTGATCCATAACTTTAAATGAAACCAAAATGGGATGAGAGTATTAAATGCTGTTCTTGAATAAATCAATTCTAACCTTTTATTGTTGGTAACTTAAGAGGAATAAATGACTCTGGATGTTCTGTTAGAAGAAAACCAGCATTGGTGTGATAACAGTAACTCTACACTGAAGTACCAGAAAAACTGGAATACCAGTTAATCCTTGGTAGGACCTCCACAGGATCTTGGCGGGAACGTTGTACAGTCCTCACGCTGATGTTTGTTGAGGCCCCAGCATTGAATTCCGATGTTACTTGAGACAGTGTTACACACGTATCACGTGAAACGATTTTTGCTTGTCATGGTACACCCTTGAAATGCATGAAAATCCAAACTACCTCTGAAATGCTATGTCCCATCTCACGTGCTACAACTGTTGAGCCATGCTGAAATTCATAAAATGATAACGTGATAACTTGCCATCTCATGGCGGAAATAGCTCTAGAAGCTTCCATAGATGTCTGTCGCTTTATATATACACACTGGCGGACGCAAGTAATGACATGCACGTGTATTGTTGCTGTGTATTTTGCATAGGCTCCTGTGCCAGTTTTTCTGGTACTTCACCACCATAAGCTATCTTTGATTACTTTCCTACAGCAGCATGACTGAGTGTTATTCCTTGCATATTTATATTACTTATTGTTTTTGTTTCCTCTCTTGCAGATCTAGATCTCTTCAGGTAGCCACAAAGTGGTTTTGTAAATACAAAAATTCTCCTTATATTTTTTCCTTATAATAAAAGTTCATCATTTCAGTTGGGGTCCCGCACTTTAACTGTAACTATTATTAAATGAAAATCTTCTTTTTATTTGCTTGTCCAAAGGCATTTTTTTGTTTGTTTTTTTTGTGTGTTTTTGTTGCTATTGCTGCTTTATCACTAAGGAATGTGTTTATTAAAAAAAAAAAAAAACTGTTTGCACAAACTGAAATGCACACGAAGGTTAATTTATTCATCTGTCAGCATTTGATTCCAAGTAAAGCACTTTTATTTATGCTTTATGGTGAAAATAATATTGGAATTGCAGAATGTAGATTTGATTATCCATGTCAGCCTTTGGCATTTGTTCCCCAGTCATTGATTTAAGAGGCTTTTTTGTTTTGTTTCCTTTATTTTTGTTTTTTGTACATGAATTAACTGGGGACTTTGTACAAAAAAAAAAGAGAGAACCATTGTTAATAAAATGGAAAATGGCTGATAAACCTAGACCTTTTAGTGCATTAATTCATTGCCTAAAATCTGCTTGCTGATGGATCCCGGCTCGTTCAGGATGTTGCTGTGGTTGTGGCTTTCCTTTTCTTATCCGCTTCCTCCTTTTCCTTCTCCAGTGCAGATACGATTGTTTCGACCTCTTCAGGGTCCAAAATCTACAGTACAGAAAGGCACAGTTAGAGAAATGACCTTGTGCGATGGGAGGATTTGTGGTGTAGTTTGTGTTTGCCTGAAACGGACCTTCATGGGTTCACCACGCTTCATTGTGGCCAGTTCGATATTTTTTCTGCCAGTTTGCACCACCTGAAAATGACAAGTTCAGATGTTTTAATTATTAAGCTTTAGCATGTGCTCAACTGATCCCATGTTATTGTTACTTATTCAACATGACTGCATCACTACAATATTTTGAGAACACTTCCTTTAAAGGTTATCTGCATAACACATTCGTAACGGTTTACGTAAACACCGTATAAAATAAATCGATCGTTAAGTAAATGATGGCTAACAGAAGCTTAAAGTTAAGACGGTACACTTGGATTCCATCTTTTTCAACAACTAGCACAATGCTGTATGAGGTGGTGCTTCATACTACCTCGAGAAGAGCTCTGACTGCCAGTTTTAGGACTAATTCGTCAGACTCCATTTCCTCCTCTTTGTAGTTCTTCTCCAGGAATTCACGAACAGTCTTTGCTGATCTCCCAATGGCATTTGCCTGCACAGAACAGATTATGTTGTGGCATGTTGCAGTGAAGGCCAAAATACTCTTTATAAAAAGTTGTATGTGTTGGTCCTGTTTAAGGGAAGTTCATACACCAAAGGTGTGGCAACTGTTCAGCCCAAAATTACAGCCGTATTTGAAGTGGACGTCATTAAACGCTATTTAAACTGCAGCGTTGCTGAATTCTTGATTCTGATTGGTCTGTAGTTTTCTTTAGCTGCAAGTCACATGTCAACATTAAAACACTCATTCTAGCATGTTACCGTTACTATAATACCAGAGAATTCACAGGAGCTTGTATTATGGGTGACCTACATATGTAACTGTTGAAGACATTTTCTATGAGATGTTTATCTTTCGGAAGAAGTCTCCAGTGTTGCTGCATTGTAACATTCAAGTGTAAAGCTACTTCAGGTTTTTTTATCTCTTTAGGATGGAGGCGTTTATGCATTTTGGTTTCTCTGTAACATGACAGACTGCATAAATTTTCTCCCTTCTTAACCAGGCAGGTGAGGGAACGACTGTGAGATCAGACTAATTGAAGAAACAGAACCTTCTCTGATTTACACAGATTTATCTGCAACATGGTGTTAATGGATTTCCATAAAAACGTGTACACCACTGATGAGTTATCATCCCTACCTTCCAGGCATGGTACGTTCCAGAAGGGTCAGTCTGATACAGATTGGGTGTACCATCAAAATCAAAGCCCACAATGAGGGAGGAAATCCCAAAAGGCCTTCGTCCATTACTCTGCGTGTAACGCTGCAAAAAAAAGAAAAAAAACATGCACAGATGAGGTGAAAGCACTGGACTAGTGCTGCAGGATTTATCTGTGATTGCAGAGATGTTACCTGTTTCATGCTGGAGATGTAGCGGGTGATGTACTCCACAGTGACGGGATCCTCTACGGTCAGTCTGTGGCTCTGACACTCCACTCGAGCTCTGTTAATCACAATCCTCGCGTCTGCGGTCAGGCCTGTAAATCAGAAAAAGTGTAAGGCTTAAATGATTGATTTACTTAGAATGTGTACAGACAAGGGTCAAATTAAAGGAAAAATCAATGTGAAGTGTGTTAGTAAGGTATTCACAGCTTCACTGTGTCTTAGCACAGTTTCAGTTCAAGTCTGTGGAATTGATCTCGAATGATGAACACTGTTCTGTCTAAAGATTTCCAGAAGATCAGTTCGTGGTGTGATGGTGGTGGTGGTGGAGAGTGCTGTCTCACCCATGGCTGCAAAATCTCTCAACTGGGTGGAGATCTGCTCAGTGTGAAGGCCATAACATACAGTATAATTTATCATTTTTATTTTCAGCAAACCATTCAGCGAGCCCTCATGCCCTGTGGATGGGGGCAGAGTCATCCTGGATGAGACCATGTCCATCAGGATAGAAATGTTTACTTATAGGATAAACCTGATCAGTCAGAAGAATATTGTATTGAGGGAACAAGTGGAGCTAAACCATTGTTCCCAAGCCGTACCGTGAGGTAACACCACTTCATCGGTTAACATGCTGCTATCCCATGACTTAGTGTAACTGTTGTTAACATCAGTTAGTATCGATTTAGATTTCACAAAGGGACTAAAATGTAAATTATTTAAATTATGGCCCTGAAGTGTTTCTTACCAGCGAATGCCATAAAGACATTGTCATCCAGAGTGCAGATTTTTCGCACTGTCCTGTCATCCTGAAGCATGGCTGCTGATTTCTTCTCAACCCCGAGCACGACCATGTTTTTGCCTCTCACCCCCACCTGCAAGTTCAAGATCTTTATCATCATATGCACAGAGAAGCCCACAGAAATGTGGAGTGAAATTCCTGGTGTAATACTAAAGTTTTATAATAAGTCCAATAATGACTGAAACAGAATTAAATGAAAAAAGAAAAGAAAAAGTGTAACTCATGCTGTTTTGTCATTTTGCTGCCTTCATTTTTTTTCACCAGTATAATACTTGAAAGTGGTCAAATTTACCCCAAATACACTAAAACCACAACACTAACATTAAGTGCTGTTAATAGATTAATAAAAATTCTATAATAGTAATAATGATGATGATGATTAAATCAATTAATTAAAAATGGTTCAATAATAATAATAATAAAATTAATTAATTTAAAAATGGATCAATAATAATTAAATAAATTAATTAAATGGATCAATAATAATAGTAATAATAATAATAATCAAATCAATTAAATAAAAATGGTTTACTAATAGTAATAAAATCAATACATTACAAATGGATCAATAATAATAATAAAATCAATTAATTAAAATGGATCAATACTACTACTAATAATAAAAATTAAATCAATTAATTAAAAATGGATCAATATAATAACAATAATAATAATAATAATAATAATTAAATCAATTAAAAATGGATCACTACTACTACTACTACTACTACTACTACTAATAATAATAATAATTATAATAATAATAATAATGCTGATGAGGATAATAACTATTATATGTATTTATTTATTTATTTTATTTATTTATTTATTTTTTATCTTTCTCAAGGTAGGACATTTATGGACATAATCATTTGCCTTATAAATACAGTTTGTATCACACTCTTTTATGCATTTAAAATCCAAATCGCATTTGGATTCAGATTAATGTTTTTTAGACACAGACGGTTTATTTTATAGTATTAATCTCTTTTTATACTCCTAATTTTAATGTGTAACAGTTCATAGACACATGTCATTTCATTATCTGTATCATTCGTTCATATTTATGCCTAAATACAATCTAAACTTATTCAGTGTATGTTGTTGGTTAATTAGGTTTGTCACTATAATTGCTAAATAATAACTATAACAATATGCTAGTAGTGATTGATGATGTCAGACAGACAGATGGAGGATCACATCACTGTAAAACCCACAGTTCTTCTACGGCATCACTCTAAAGAACCATTTCTACTCCCCTTATTGTGAATAGTTTACTTGTAGACACATGTACGTCATGTCTCTGTTCTAACACTGATCTTTATCTGAACAACACACTGAATCTTAGATGACTTGACAGAATTATATGAGATGATGTGTGGACTGTGCAGCCTCCTGACTATGAGCTCCAACGACATGATTAAGACCTTACAGACACTATGGTATTACAGTACTGCTCATTTCACCATTAACTCTGGGTTAAAACTGAGGTTAATGTCTCTACTTGTCTATTTGGTCTCACTGTGTGCTGTGTGTTGTGTGTGTGTTGTGTGTGTGTATTGTGTGTGTGTGTGCTGTGTGTTGTGTGTGTGTTGTGTGTGTGTATTGTGTGTGCTGTGTGTGTGTTGTGTATTGTGTGTGTGTGTGTGTGTTGTGTGTGTGTATGTATTGTGTGTGTGTGTGTGTGTTGTGTGTGTGTTGTGTATTGTGTGTGTGTGTGTTGTGTGTGTGTTGTGTATTGTGTGTGTGTGTGTGTGTGTGTGTGTAATGTACTCACTGCAGTTGATCCCTTCTTCACCGCCTCCTGAGCATATTCCACCTGAAACAGGTGTCCGTCTGGAGAAAACACAGTAATGGCCCTGTCGTAGCTCATTCTTTATTTATACACGGGTCTAAAATCTGATCTTCACGCACTTACACCGACTTGTCTCGGCTTTGCGCTCACTTCTGCTCTTAAAAGTAAAAGTGAAAGTAATTTTATTGAAGGGGCCAACAGATTGGACAGCGCCTCCGTGCGACTGTGGGGTGTAAATACACGTCAGCTCTGCTGCGCTGTGATTGGTCAGAGCCCTCCAGTGTCGCTTCCTTATTGGGCAAAGAAAGACCGTCAGCTGTGTCGTCATCATGGAAGCGTCAAAAACTTCAAAAATGACTTTCAAGACTATACAAGAAAGATGGAGGGGTCCTCTGGGGCAAAACTAATAAAATAAATAAATAAAAAATAAAATAAATGACATTATGAGGCAATAAATAAGTAAGAGTAACATTAAAAGTGATTATAAATAATTAAATGTGCCATAAAATGTATAAATAAATTAATAAAATAATGTCATTTTTAATTATATATA
>JAOVVH010000024.1:2559835-2570640 GCA_028566435.1 Scorpiodoras heckelii
ACCCGGAGAAAACCCACGCAGACACGGGGAGGACATGCAGACTCCACACAGAAAGGACCCAGACCACTCCACCCGGGAATCTCACCCAGGACCTTCTTGCTGTGAGGCGACAGTGCTAACCACTACACCACCGTGCCGCCCAAGTAGAATACTTTTTATTTTTTTTTACTAATCTCTAAACAAACAAACAAATAAAGACCCTGACCAGGATGAATGAGGAAACAACAAGTTTTCAGTCAGTTTATTCGTAAAGCCTAAAATGTGAATGTAATAAAAATACATGTTTTAAACATGAACTTCACTTACTGTAATTACGAAGAGAAGGATCATCATAATAATTATTATCCTCATGTTGTCCTCGATGTGTTTCTGCTGTCCCAAAAGAAAAAGCGTCTGGATGAGGATAAGTAGAATGTGGATGTGAGGTACCGATGGTTTATTCTAGCTTGAGATTGAGTTATTAAAATGAAATTTATGTGCAAAATATAGTCTTAATTTGCCCTCCGCAGATGTACAAGTTGACCTGTTAGTGTTCTGGTTCTCTTCTTGTGTTTGTGCCTGTGTGTTTCTTTATGGGTCTTATCAGATTCCAGCCTGTCATTATTGAGTGGGAGGAGAATTCTAATGAATCTCTCTTGAAACGTAGGAGAAGTGTTTATGTGAGATAATGCCACAAGTGTTTCATGCCAGTGCCTCTTGGAATGCAATGAAACGTTTCTCATTCAGTAAACATGACAATCAGCTGTATGCACTACAGCCAGTGTGGCATGGCTCATTATACCAGAACAAAGAGGCCGCTGTCTTTGAAGAATACCTTTGCCATGAAGGGGTTCTACAACAGTAACATCCACATGGACGGTTTCCCAGCAGAACTTTACCCAGAGCATGATGCTCTTTCCACCGGTTTGCCTTCTTCCCATAGTGCATCTTGGTGCCATCTCTTCTAAATCTATTTCACAAGACAAGGTCTTCTTTCATTGTTCCGTGGTCCAGTTCTGATGCTCATGTGCCCATTGTAGGTGCTTTCCACAGTGGACAGGGGTGAACATGGGCATTCTGACTGGTCTGCAGCTACACAGCCCCATACCCAGCAAGCTGCCTTGCACTGAGTGTTCTGACACCTTTCTGTCATTGCCAGCATTACCTCATTTTCAGCAGTTTGTGCCGTAGTAGTTCTTCTGCAGGATTGGACCAGATATGCTAGTCTTCGCTCACCGTGTGCACCAGTGAGCCTTTGTTGCCATTTCACTAGGTGTCCATCCTTGGACCACTTTTGGTAGGTACTAACCACTGCACACCAGGAACACCTCGCAAGACATGGTGTTTTGGAGATACTCTGACCCAGCCGTTGCCAATTCTTAAGTACTTAAATAAAAGTACCAACACAGTATAAAGTCTTGCATGAAAAATTCTACTTAAGGAAAAGTGCACAAGTATTAGAAGCAAAATGATGTTAAGTACATAAGTATTAAATAAAAAGTACTTGTTTGGTCCCTCTGACTGGTATATTATTATACATATGACATCACACATACAACTACGCACTGCTTTTTTGTATAGGCAGCCAAAAAACTTGGAACCTATTGGTTAAATCTTTAACTATGTGTTGAATATTAAAAGCTTGTTATACACTGAATTACCAGAAAAACTGATCCATTCTATTGAGCCTATGCAAAACACATAGCAATACCACCTATGCACTGGTTGTGTCTGCCAGTGAGTATATACAAAGCGATAGACATCTATGGAAGCTTCGAGAGCTGTTCCCAACGTGAGAATGGCAAGTTATCACGATTATTAATTTTCAACGTTGTTTAATAGTTGGAGCTCATGAGATGGGTCATAACATTTCAGAGGTAGAAGCGAAGTTTGGATATTCACATATGAGCATTTGAAGAATTCTGGTAAAACCTCGAACTTACAACAGCAGTGTGGCTGTAAGAAGACTCTGGGTGAACATGATCAGCGTCGACTGGCAGGAATCATTTCACGTGATAGATGTGCAATACTGCCTCAAGTAACATCAGAATTCAATGCTCGGGCCTCAAAAACATCAGTGTGAGGACTGTGCAACGTTCCCTCCAAGATCCCATGGGGGATCTACCAAGGTACTTCAGTGTATTATCCATTATGAAAAATCTTCATCTTTAAAAACTAACTAGTAACTAAAGCTGTCAAATAAATCTAGTGGAGTAGAAAATTTCCCGCTGAAACATAATAGATTAGAAGTATAAAGAAGCATAAAATACAAATACTCAGAGTACAATTACCACAAAATTGTACTAAAGTACTGTAAATGTGCTTAGTTACTTTTAAACTACTGTCTAGCCATCACAATTTTGCCCTTGTCAAAGTCACTTATTCAGAACTAGTAGCTGAAGTGAGAGAGTGTGGGTGGCAGGCACATATTAGACCAGTAGAGATAGGTGTTTTGTAGCAAAGTCCACCACGACTCTGCTAATTGAATTTGGATGTAAAGGTCATATGCTTAGGGGCTAGAAAGGGCTAGTCAGTGGTTGTGGATAAAAAGGGCTCAGGGTGAGTGGAAAAGGTCAGGGCATGACTAAATATTTAGGAATAGTTTAATGGGTAAATCCTAGAGGATTAGGGAGGCCAAGGTAGATAAACATTGTATATATAACAAGTCGTGAGCATAGTGTGTACAGTGGAACTAGTAGTAGTAGGTTTGTGAGGTGAACTTGTAGGGGAGTGGGTCTGGGATGCCAGAACTCACTGCTGAGCCTTCTGGAGGTGTTGTGGGCTTGATTCAGTGAAACACCAACAAAGGGAGGTGCCTACCTGATGACCCCTATGAAAAGTTCACAAGGAAGTGGTTGACTGTAGAATATGGGTATAGGGAAGGTGATGGTCTCTGAGTGTGACTCAGGTGCATGATTGTGTAATCTTACTCTGTATTTTACTTCACTTGCATTATTTTAATTAACATACATTTGCTGATTGGATATTAAACGGCTACATAGGACAGTGGTAGGTACATTATTATAGGTGTATGGAATGTGCTGGTTTCTGTGTGTGACTCAGGTACTAAGTGCAGTATTGTGTAATCCTATTTTAGTTCACTTGTAGCATTCAGTTGCTGATCGGATCTTTGGCCACAGCAACATAGGACAGTGGCAGGCAGATTATTATGGATGTAGGGAAGGTGCAGGTTTCTGTGTGTGACTCGGGTATTAAGTGAAGGATTGAGTAATTTTAGTTCACTTGTAACATTCAGTTGCTGATCAGATTTTAAACGGCC
This sequence comes from Scorpiodoras heckelii, assembly GCA_028566435.1. Classification (NCBI taxonomy): domain Eukaryota; kingdom Metazoa; phylum Chordata; class Actinopteri; order Siluriformes; family Doradidae; genus Scorpiodoras; species Scorpiodoras heckelii. The sequence goes on from JAOVVH010000024.1 coordinate 2,563,095, forward strand.
ACAGCAACACTGGACAGTGGCAGGTAGATTACTATGGGTGTAGGGAATGTGTGGGTTTCTGTGTGTGACTTAGGTACTAAGTGCAGTATTGTGTAATCTTACTCTTATTTTAGTTCATTTATAGTTAACATTCAGTTGCTGATTGGATCTTAAATGGCCACAGCAACATGGGACAGTGGCAGACAGATTGTCATGGAGGTAGGGAATGTGCTGGTTTCTGTATGTGACCCAGCCATTATAGCAGGATTAACATCTTTTCCAGTAGTATTTCATTTGGGTTGGGGTTTTACAAAAAACCCTTCTGGTATATGAACCAAATTTTTATACCACCAATTTATGTTTGAAAACGAAATCACTTTTAAGTTTATTCCTATGTGCACCGGCACTACCACATAAAAAAAACAAGCATACAGATGTGATCATTAAAATAAGGACATATTTTTTTTGCCATTTTCAAATAATTGATTTAGATAAGATCTGCTCTAAATATGCTGTTCTGTCAAGAGCTTTCTACACCTGCTCATAGCATGTAGAAATGTCTTAGACCTGCTTACTCTGTCAACAGAATGTGTTACGTGTGTTACTAAAATATGTAGTGACATATAGGACATGAGTATCTTCAAGGCATGGCTCAGACTAGATAAAAATAAATAGCATGTGTTCTGTATGTCTTATTGTCCTTACTTTTTTCAGCTAATATAAATGTACTGTTTCATTTAATATTAAATATTATTAACTGTTACTTCAAATATTTTGTTTTCCATAATGCAGAAGAAACAGTGCAAATTAAAGAGCTCCATCTTCTACAGAACATCTGCAGCATAAAGGCATTAATCTCTTACACACTTCATATTAACAATCTAAACATTTTGGGAAGTAGATAGCAGTGGTAAGCCTTAGGTGTTAAAAATGCTCAATGCTATTGATCAGTTTAGAGGAAAATGTTTACATGAACAATAAGAAGTACCAGGTTTGGTATTTTGTTAAACCTGTAGAGTCAGTTCTTCAGAAATTCCTGATCTACCACTCATGACCATGACTTCCATATAGAAAGCATCCAAGAATGGATATAGGACATAGTAAATTTTGACAGAATTGACCTACAGTTTAGAAAATGTGTTTCTTGTAGAGAAAGTAATTAAATATTACATTAAATGAATTAAATGTAAATAAATAGATGAAGTGAATCCATTCAATCCATTTAGATATGCATCCTGTATAGGGAAAATTCTCTGTATTTATGTTTTATTTTAATTGATTTTCTCTTAAAAATACATTTACAACCGGTAACAATTACAGAAATGGAAGTTGAAAACATGACAACAAAATGAGGAAATAGACTGATAAAGTTGAAAAGTGGAGGACAGAATTGTGTTTCAGCAGAAATTCCCCTGCGGTTGCAACGTCCATGAAATGGATATCATAATTATTACTGGTTTGCAACTGCTTTCTGTTATAGCCAATTAATTAACACTTTCCAGAATCCTTCTAGAATTCGGATTAGTCGGAAGGTGTTGATTAATTTTCTGTTACCAACGTGATCACTTCACAAGCGCACGTGATTCCTGGTAATAGCACAGACTCTCCAAGAAAGAATGTGCCATGCCCAGTGTGCACTCTATACAGTACTGAATATTTAATTCTATGGGTTGTGCAGATTGGGACCTCTGGTGTACCAGTAGTGTTATTGCTTTAGCTGCATAATAAATAAAATGCTGATATCGCACAATTCCATGACATACAAACGCCCATTTCCAAAAAAAGTCAGGACACTGTTCATTCGCTTGAACCTTTACAGAGACAAGGACAAAGAGAAGATTTTCAGACAAACTTAATTCTACTTGTTAAATATAAACAAATTTAGAAATTGATGCTTGCAACACACTCAAAAAAAGTTGGGACAGAGGCAAAGTAAGAAAAGTAACACAAGTAAAACTGTTCTGGAAGGTTCCTCACTTTAACGGATAGCAGGATAGGTCATCTAGATAGTATATGAGTATAAAAGGAGCATCCACCAAAGACTTAGTCTTAGGCTTAATCGATACATGGGCAGAGACCTCTGCCTTGTTTCCCCCTGCTGTATAATTTTGAGCAGTTGCTCTTCGATGGCATTTCAGTCTGGCAAGTAATCAAATAGTCAGGAAAAGTGCTCAGTAGGTCTGTCGTATAGAGTGGGGTGAGAACTGTCCATCTTCCGTACTGCAGTCACCCATTGAATTGCCTTCCCAGTGAGTAGCCTGTGAAACTGGGAGAACTTGTTAGCATCAGAGATATTTTCAATAAACATTAGAACAAGAAACCTTGACACAGAGCAGCCTCACAGGCATATTTATCTGACTAGGAAACCGGAAGAATCATGGGACCCGAAGGTAGGCGGCAGCATTGTGTCATCCCTGATTCAATGACCTTAAGACATTGATCATTCTGATTCTCCATTGCTCTGGAACTCTGCTGGCAGGCTGGAACCCCATTCTTCCAAAAGATATTCCCTCATGTGGTGTTTTGATGATGGTGGTTGAGAGCGCTAACACATGGCTCCAAAGTATATCATAAATGAGTGTGAAGGCCATGGCATATAAGCATAAGCAGCAGTAGTACTAGTAGTGCCACATCTGCTGTACTTCCTTCTTAGTCACAGAACTCCAATTCCCATGGATTCCATGTGGCCTTCATTTTTATTTTCATCAAACCATTCAGTCAGCCCTCATGCCTTGTGGATGTGAGTCATCCTGGAAGTGAACATGTCCATTAGGCTAGAAATGTTTTATTATAGGATAAAAAAGATTAGTCAGAAGAATGTTGTTTGTGGGTGTACTAAAGATTTCACTTCTTTGTACAGTGTATATTTCTGTATCCTTGCTAAATGCTCGGTGACTGTTTATTACTGAACTTTAGGTAAAACTCTTTCATTTTACAGCTTATTAAAAGGTCATTAACTCACATTATTCAATGTGATAGAAAGAGAGGACTGGCAGCATGTTCAGGCATGGTCCAGTGAGTCATGCATTGTACCAATTGTTTCGGGCTGATGGTAGGATTTGTGTGTGGTGTAGACCCCATGAAGCCATGGACCCCAGTTGTCAACAAGGCACTTTGCAGGCTGGTGTTGGTTCTATACTGGTGTGGGGTGTGTTCTCATGGCATGGGTCGGGTCCACTGGTCTGCCTAAACATGTCATTGACCAGTGCCCACTACATTTCACTGCTTGGTGACCATTTGCAGCCTTTCATGGATATCATGTCCCCCCACAATGATGGGATATTCCAGCAAGATATTGCACCATGCCATTTGGCCTAAGTTCTTCAGAATTGGAGCATTCTGAAGAGTTTTGACAAATGGTCTGGCCTACACATTCACCCAGCATTTAAGGAATGTGGTGGAGAGGTCCATTTGCACCCAAGATCCTACACTGGCAAATAATGCAGAGCTGTAGGTGGCTCTCCAGACGGCATCCTTCCAGACATCTTGTGGAATCAATGCAATGTCAAGTTGGTATACTTTCCCAGGCTATAGGGGGTCAAAACAAGATACTAGTTCCTGTCAAATGACTTTTGAAATGTCCGTGTATAACAAAGATTATAGGAATATAATATATGAATATTCATATTCATTAGATATTTTATTCAAGGAATAAAAAGACCCTGTTTTACTGCAAAATCAACTTTTCAGGTGTTTTGATATATGAACCTATTTGGCACAGTCTAAGTCAGCCATGGGTGTTAGTATTCCAGTGACCCCAGAGACCCTCCGAGAAGACCTCAGAGCGCCTTGGTCCATTCTTTTCTGGGTCTTGTATTATTTGTATTGGCAGATTGTTAAAATGAAACTTTTATTGCAATAAGGCAGCAGACACATATTTGGATTGAAAGTAATTATTTAATTATCTACTTTTTTTTAGCTGTCAGTGGCAAGCTGTATTATAAGTTGCAAGGTGGCAAAAGATCCACTTGACTTAATAACCCTAGAAATAAGACACCACAAATCCATCCTTTCTTTACTATAACTGGGCTTGTAAAGCAACATATAGTTATTCCCTGCACTTCTTATCCTTTTTCTCCACATTTCTGCAGTAAATACCTGGTTTCAAACTGCTTTTTGAAGGCCTCGGCTGAACACACAAAAATGACACACAGATTTCACAGACAGCCAAAAGTACTGGCATGCCATGTTTGAGCACAAATATTTCCCTCCTAACCCAAAGTTAACCACAGGCTGCCACAGCCATAAATATTGACACCCCCAACTGCCCATTGATGCTGAAATGCACCAAATAGCCTAAAGCATTACCGTGTGTAAAATGGGGTTTGAGCAAAACTATTTGCCAACCATACCTCAGTGTTCACCACAGGTCTCTACAGCCATATGCATTTACACCTCCCAAAGTACTTGGCCACGTTGTTAGTGCACATAGCATAAAATATTACTGAGTGTAAAGTCGCGTTTGAGCAAAGTATTGGCTTCTTGCAAGCACTGTTTGCACTGTTGCTTGTTTAACAAGCAAATTTTATTTGTGTTTAGTATGACTGAAACATGGTGTCAGTAAATGAGTTCACACTGTTTTATTCCATGAATCTGTTAGAAAGTCCTTGTGCCATTTTGATTCCAAATGCAGAAAACTGACACATAGTGTATAGTCATATTAGCCTAATTTGTTTGGTAAGATGACATAAAATCAGGCCTACACACAGCTGCCAGGTTGGTAAAGCGTAAATCTAGATTTGTGAACATGTCTGGATGAAAATCAGTCTCAGGAACAGAAAGCGTATCAAGGTTTCCATCAAGTATTTCATCAGGTTCTCCTTCATCTTCATAGCAGTGTGGATCGTAATTGCCTAGCTCCTGTTCTGGAGTCTGGAGTTGGAGGAGGCTCTGTAGTGAGCAAATCAAAACTTAGCATTATATATTGCTTGATTTAAAACTCATTTAAATGTACAACATAAAGTTCATTAGGATTTAGTAGTACGGTTTTGCTAGTTATTTTTTGTTTTTATCCACCAAGTTTTTTTTTTTTTAAATCTTACTGAAAGAAGGTAGAGAAACATTTTCTGATTTCTGATAATGAAATCATCAGTGTATCTCAGCATGATATCTATTAGACCACCTGACAAATCACAGTTATTACAATTATATTGTAAAATATGAAAATCATTAAGATACACTATATGGCCAAATGTTTGTGGACACTTGACCCATATGTGGTTTTTCCCCAAACTGTTTCCACATAGTTGAAAGCACACAGTTGACTAGGATGTCTCTGTATTCTGCGGCAGTACAGTTTCCCTGCACTGTAACTAAGAGGCTCAAACCTGTTCTAGCATGACAATGCCCTGTGCACAAAGCGCACCCCAAGGCTCTTCAATATCCTGATCTCACTAATGATCTTGTGTCTGAATGATCACAAATCCCCACAGGCATGTTCCATGATCTAGTGGAAAGCCTTTCTAGAATTTCTAGAGGAGGTTATTACAACAGAAAAAAGGGGGGATAAACCCCTAATGGCTTATATGGATGTGTTGGTCAGGTGTCCACAAACGTTCGGCTATATAGTGTATATATAACATAAAATCCTTTAGGATCATTCTATTATTTTTAGAGGTTGTTCTTGCATGTTGCATGTTCTCATGGTTTTATTAGTAATCAAGTGAGTGTTTTAGTTATGTAATAATTTGAACTGAAATGAATCTAAGTTACAGTGGCTCTACAGAGCTAAAGGCCGTGTGTTTAGGATTCTTGTATTCTCTATGACTTTAATTAGTCTACTGGCTATTTTCTAGACATAGTAGTAGGTTTATTATTTGTTTTGCTTACTTCATATTTTAAAATTCATTCTAACTCATAAAATCTGTGACACTGGGTAATAAAGTCTCATAAAATATTATTATAAAATTAAAAATTGAAAATGGCACAGCAGTACCTGTTCAAGTATTTTTGACAGGACTTTGTTACAATAAATCCCCTCTGAATGGTGATTAGGAGGGTTTTTGCTCTTTGATTCCTATTGGTAAGAAAAGACAGAAGAAAATTAACAGGCATCAGCATCAGAATAAATCATAATATCAAAATGATTTAGTAAAATATTGACTAAGGCTAATAAATGAAAAGTTGTCATTGGGGACAAAACTTCTCTGAATGGGAAATTGTTTTTGAAATTCCAACTTATAACTCATTTCTATAAGGATTTTTACTGGTAATTACTGGCATGATGAAAAACTGGACTGACTTCATACATTTTATTAGATAAAAAATGCCATATAATAAAATAAAAGATGTGAGTGAGTGTTTTAGCATGTTACCTTGATGTGATTGTTTTTGATTTGCCGATATGAGGGTTTACACTGAAATGTGCACACATGAGAAACGGTATGTCAGATACAAACACATACAGTACATTCGCCAATCAACAAGTGACTAGATCTCCCCAAATTTAGCTGACAACTTTATAGCATTTATACATGCTGCCTTGTGCAAAGCAAACATCCTGCAGAATTAAGCTGCAGAAAGATGAAGTTAAATTGCCAAAATGTATTTTATAAGCTGAGACTGCAGTGTTGGGTGATTTATGAGTACAAATTCAGTGTTGTAAAGACTGATATCCATTTTGAGGCCCTACATTTTTCTATCAGCATTAGTTAGCAAATAATTAGGTAAGAAGGGACAACACTTTCAGGTCTTATGGTTGTTTAGCTACTCACATTGTTAACATCTACCTTCCCTAGCTTAAATGATTACTTAACAAGCAATTCAGAGAGCAGAATTAACTTTAATTCTTCAATGTGAAATTTGCATTAACTTGTTATTTATTTCACCTGGAATTAAAAATTTTATTATTTTTTTATGGGCACGTTTATTATAACTCAAAGTGTACAAATTGTACAAATGCTACAGTTGGCAGCCATGCTGTAAATTTAAAGATAAGCTGAGGTGGTGTTTAAAAAAAAAGACATTTACCCTGAAGAAGGATTTTCCATGCATTTGATTTTCAGTTGATGTTGCAGACTGTCCCTAGAAATCATAAACCAAGAGAAATGGTAAAAATCAAAGAAAGAAACAGACAAACAAAATACATAGTGGACTGGTGAGTATCACAGACTTACAATTTCAGGTAGCGATTCAGCAATAACAATTCAGGTAGCAGCAGGGGTGTAAGAAGCATTTTTGATGTGGGGGGGACACACTGGGGGTCCTCCCCAAGAACATTTTTAATGAATTAGACGCCATTTCCTGCATTCTGTTGTATTTTTAACAGGTTGTTAAACACCTAATTTTATCTACAAAACTGTATTAATTCAATGACCATTTTAGTGATTTATTACTTTCTCTCGATTCTAGTCATTGTGTCATTTTAGTTATGCTGGACCTTACTGCAGCATTTGACACAGTTGATCACGATATTCTTTTAAAGCGTCTTAACATCTTTGCTGGGATACAAGGGAGAGCTCTGGATTGGTTTTCCTCCTATTTGAAAGACCGCTCTTTTGCTGTTCAATTGGGTAAATGGACTTCAACATTTGCTCCCATTACATATGGCCTACCACAAGGCTCAATC
>JAOVVH010000024.1:2598403-2616637 GCA_028566435.1 Scorpiodoras heckelii
GGTGTGGCTCCTGCTTGGTTGGAAGGAAAACCTGCACCCACACCGGCCCTTTCTGGATTTAGTTTGACACCCCTGGTCTAGCAGTTTGTTTTACTCGCACGCCCTTCACGCGCCTCGGCCTCCCCGGGTGGGTCCTCTAGTCAGGCCGACGTGCCGCACTTGGGTCCTCCCCTCTTGGCCGATCATAACACAAATATGCTGCACACACCTGAATAATTCGCGTCTTCAAGTTGCTATAATGATTGCTGTGGTTCTGCTGAAATTCAGTGTAAGAGGAGCAAAAAAGGAGAAGCAATACAATGTCACAAAACTGCTTTGTTTTGTTTATGGGAAGACATAATAACATCATGGAAAAAATTTCCAGGATCCTTTCATTTTTTCCTGTTGAAGGGGATTAAAAAAAAAAGTAGGTTGTAATAGGTTAGAGTTAAGAGAGCATGACTTTACATAGAATAGAGTACATTATGGAAGGGGCTAAAATACAGCAGGGCCGTTATTCATATTATAATTACAGAGACAATATGTGCACATACAGTTTGTACATGCATTTAACCCTTGTGTAGTCTTAAAATTCTGTACACTCCCCTTGTCCTAACGGTCAAAAATGACACACAGCAGCACTTTATAGGCTGTGAGTGCATTCCCCATTAGAAACAATGCTTTCAAGAAATGTTGACTTTGTCTAAAATTTTGTTTATTTTGTATTGAAATTGTTTTTATTTTGTCTGTGAATTTCAGGTGTATGGTGCACATACACAAGAAAGTTCAATCAGTAGCACATAAAGTGGTGACTAAGTGATTTTATAACTGCTGGGTCTAAAATGACCCTAAGACGATCTTTCTACCCTGGTGGTGCACAGCTTAGATAAATTTTTAAAAAGGCAGTGTTTCACTTTTTCTAATGTTGGGCTGACTTTAGGAAAAGTCATCAAGTTTCACGGTGAACAGATATCATTTAGGGGGTTTTCTCTACTGGCAAACATAGTCATGGGTCATTTTTAACCCTTAAGACAACACACAGGTTAAACAAAAATGTAAAATATGCGGTACATACCTGTTCTGCCCTCAAGGCACAAGTATTGCTAGATGGGATCCAGATGTTTTGTGGATCAGCCTAAAAGTAGAATGAATAAAATATATGTATATGGGAGTAGCTGGACCTTTAGTGTGTGATAGCACATGTGGCACTTTTTGGCAATAGCTTGAAAACCATTTTTACACAAATTATTAACTTTTTATAATTTCTCCCATGTCTGTACATTTCGGTAATGTACAGGAATTGGACAAATTATAGAAAAACAGAAAGACTGCAAAAGCTTCTAGACAGTTTCTAGACTGACTACATGATACAATTCTGCAGTTAAGATCCTACCATATGCTGTGAAATATAATCATTCTGAGCAGGTCTGGTTAACCTCAGTTTTGGATCAAGATGGCAAGAGCAAAAGATACAAGTGTCTTTGAAATAATGATTGTATGTATTATTGTAGCCACATCATAGGCAGTTTATTCAAAAAGAGTGCATTTAATTCATCAGTATTATTTAGGGTTGGAAACTGTGGTCAAAACTGCAGATTCAGTAAGAATGTTGATCGTGCAGTAGCGCAATATGTAAATAAAATACAAGAGCAAATGTTCTTTAGGTGACGGAGATTGCAATCAGTGCACAATGTAATCTACCTGACAACAAGCGTAGTTCGTCAACACCTTTTTCATGTCAAGTGTCACTGTATCTCTCTAAGTAAAAAATAAAGCAAATATGCTGCACACACCTGAATAAATCCCGTCTTCAAGTTGCTATAATGATTGCTGTGGTTCTGCTAAAATTCAGTGTAAGAGGAGCAAAAAAGGAGAAGCAAAACAATGTCACAAAACTGCTTTGTTTTGTTTATGGGAAGACATAATAACATCATGGAATAAATTTCCAGGATCCTTTCATTTTTTGCTGTTGAAGCGGATTTAAAAAAGTAGGTTGTAATAGGTTAGAGTTAAGAGAGCATGACTTTACATAGAATAGAGTACATTATGGAAGGGGCTAAAATACAGCAGGGCCGTTATTCATATTATAATTACAGAGACAATATGTGCACATACAGTTTGTACATGCATTTAACCCTTGTGTAGTCTTAAAATTCTGTACACTCCCCTTGTCCTAACGGTCAAAAATGACACACAGCAGCACTTTATAGGCTGTGAGTGCATTCCCCATTAGAAACAATGCTTTCAAGAAATGTTGACTTTGTCTAAAATTTTGTTTATTTTGTATTGAAATTGTTTTTATTTTGTCTGTGAATTTCAGGTGTATGGTGCACATACACAAGAAAGTTCAATCAGTAGCACATAAAGTGGTGACTAAGTGATTTTATAACTGCTGGGTCAAAAATGACCCTGAGATGATCTTTGTACCCTACAGCGTTTGTGTAAATATTTAAAAAGGCAATGTTTCACTTTTGCTAATGTTGGGCTGACTTTAGGAAAATTCATCAAGTTTCACATTGAAAAAATATCATTTAGGGGGTTTTCTCTACTGGCAAACATAGTTACAGGTCATTTTTGACCCTTAAGACAACACACATGTTAAACAAAAATGTAAAATATGCAGTACATACCTGTTCTGTCCTCAAGGCACAAGTAATGCTAGGTGGGATCCAGATAAATTCTGGATCAGCCTAAAAGCAGAATGAATAAAGTACATGCATGTGGGAGTAGCTGGACCTTTAGTGCGTGATAGCTCATGTGGCAGTGCTAGCTCAGTGACTAATTCATTAGACAACTGATCAGAAGGTCATGAGTTCAAATCACAGCACTACAAATCTGCAACATGTTGGGCCCTTGAGCAAGGCCCTTAACGCTCAACTGCTCAGTTATGTAAATGTAAGTCACTCTGGATAATGATGTCTGCAAAATGATGTTTGTCAGCAATGATCAACAATTTTTCTTCTTTAATTTTTTTTTCTTCATAAATATTTCATCAATGATATCATATACTTAGACTACACCAATCCACATGAAACCCTGAAATGGGGTGTGCTCAAAGCACTTTTGGGCAATAGCTTGAAAACCATTTTTACAAAAATTATTAACTTTTTATGGCAAGTTGGCCTCTAGGAAGGACATTACCCTAGCTCCTTAGAATTTATTTCTGCATGGTGCCACCTAATGTATAATGTCCAAAGCAAATTTCTAGTAGCCAATATCTTATGATTTGAAGGCTCAAACTTCACAACCTTCATCACTGCCACCAAATTTCATGAAGTTTCTTCCATAGGGAACTGCATTGCAACTGACATATTTCAATATGGAAATTTCTCCCATTCAAGCCATTGCAACAAGATACCACTATATTCTTGCTATTTTTCTCACTTAATGCAGAATTCCATCTATTTTTATTTTCAAAGTTGTGGCTCCAGTTATTCCACATACCTAAATAGTAAATTGAATAAAAATTTAATGGAAATCTGAGTGGAAATTTCTGCCATTCAAGCCACTGCAGCCAGACACCATTATATATTGCAAAAGCTAGTTTCTTTTTTTCTACTATTCAGTTGTGTATGATGTCCAGTTGCTTTTTTTAACAGCTGGGAAACCTGCAGTCAATTTGTCTGAATTTAATACATTATTTGATCAAAAGAACACCTGACCAATGGACACCTGACCATTACATCCATAAGTGGTTCTTCCCCAAACTGTTGCCACAACGTTAGAAACACACAATTGTATAGAATGTCTATGTATGTCTATGTTTTCCTTTCTTTGGAACTTAGAGGCCCAAGCTTACTGCAGCATGACAATGCTTGTGTGCACAAATCAACATCAATAAAGAGGGCGTTTGACAAGGTTGATATGGTAAATATTGGTCGCCTGCACAGAGTCCTGACCATAACACCACTGAATACCTTTTTTGGATCACTTGGAATGCTAACTGTGAGCCTTTTTGCCCAACATCAGTTCTTGATTGCAGTAATGCTCTTAGGGCTAAATGGGGAAATCCCCACAGGAGTGGGGACACATCAGTAAAAAATCTAGAAAACTCTCACAGATGAGTGGTTATTACAGCAGCAAAGGTGGACTACATTTTGAATAGGATGTTCAAATATGGGTGCAATGGTCAGCTGTCCACAAACTCTTGGCCACATATTGGCCACATATAGTACTGATTTACTCTCAAGAGAAAATGTTGTACTAGCTAACTCATACAGTGTTAGTGAAACTCACTGTTGCCATTCTGTTGAGGTACATCGAGTCAGTTGTATCTTGAATTCTACTGGGTACCTGTGGGGGCTGAACGGAGGACATCATAAAACTACATAGATACTGTAAATATCTTCCTTTTAAATATATGCAAGTAAATAACACATTATCAAATGAACATAACATGCTCATTGCAGGCTGATTACAGTGTATTGACCTGTTTTGGTCTTTCTTGAAAAAACAATTTAATCAGATGTTACTTATGTCATTATGACAAGGATTAATGTTTTCTTATGAATAACATTTATATTTTCTTCAGACAAGGCCCTTAACTCTCAAATACTCAAATGAGATAAATATAAACCACTTTGGATAAGGCTATCTGCCAAATGCCATACAAATAAGTATAAATGTGATCATGCCTGAGCAATACCGGCAGTGCTTCTGCATGCTTGCAGTGAGCCTGGCCAGCCATTTGATATTGCCCACATGTAACCCCATCCCCTGTGGACATGTAACCCCATCCCCTGGTCAGATTTATCAGTGGAGCAGATGTATAGCAAAACCCTCCAGCATGAATTTGACCAAGTGAAAATAATTGATGGTCAATGGCTCCCACCTAATGCTGCAGTCTCCTACCCCATTTCATCTTTATTAATGATAGATTATTTCGAGTGGTGCAGGACGTAGGAAATTATGACCTGGCTCCTCGGAGCTGCCAGGAAGTGCTATTCTGGGTGGCTTATCATAATCCGAAGGGACTCTTAGGACAGGATAAGACAATTAACTGACTCATGGTCCATTTCTATTGGCTGAGCCTTCATGATGATTTTGCAGGTGGTCTGCGGCATGTCATGAATGTCAAATGTTAAATCCGCTGACCAGTTCAAATGCGCTGTTGCACCACTTCCCACTGATTGAGGTCCCCTTCAAAAGAATTGTGATGGACCTCATTGGGCCATTAGAACAGTCTGCATGAGGGCATTGCTTTGTGTTTATTATAGTGGAATATGCAATGCAACACAAGAAAGTGGCACCTTTATGCAACATCTCTACACTCAGTGTTGCCAAAGGATATTTCCATGTAATCTCTTGGGTTGGTATCCTGAAAGAAACTGTCCAGGGCATCTCTTTTATTTCACGGACACTACACAAACTGTATGAATTGCTGGCAATTAAATCAATTTATACTAGCATTTTCCATCCACAGAAGAATGGGCTCGTCAAATGGTTTAATAAAACGATCATAATTAATTCACAATGCTTGAAACTGGGATAGGTGGCTCAAACCAGTAGTATTCACAGTACAAGAGGTCCTGCAAGGCTACACGGGGCTCTACCCATTTGAATTACTGTGTCATCCTAGATGTATTGAAAGAAAATAAGAAGGAGGGACTTTCTAACAGTAAAAACAAAATTCAGTATTTTCTTGATTTTTCTTAAGTTCCACGCATTGAGGAATGTAACACAGTTCATTTGCTACAGGCAAAATAACGGCAAGCCTGGCTGAATAATGGGGTGCTTGGCTATGGAAATTTGCTCCAGGGGAGAAAGTGCTTGTGTTACTGCCCACATCAAGCTCCTGATTGCTTGCCAAGTGGCAAGGGCCCTTTGAGGTCACACGGTGAGTCGGGGATGTCGACTATGAGGTGGTGTGCATGGATGGGGTGGGGTCCATGCAGTTTTACCACCTCAACCTCCTCAAACCCTGTAGAGAGTTAGTCACCATGGCTTTGGTGATGGTAGTCCTGTGGAGGGAGGAGTTGGGGCAGGAAGTACATTTAAAACAGGCAAAACAACCCATTCCAGACATTTGTGAAGACCACCTCTCACCCTTCTGAGTCACAGATGTTGCCAGGTTACAAGCAGAGTTTCACATTTATGTTTCAACATGTTCCGAAACCCATAGCAACTGCCTGAACACAAAAACAAGTAGTGCAGGAGGAGCTCACAGCCATGCTCAATATGGGGGTATTTGAGGAGTTGCACAGTGAGTGGAGCATCCCAGTGGTTTTGTTTCCCATGACCGATGGGTTGGTCCACTTCTGTCCACATATCCCATGCCTCGCATTGAACTACTCAATCAGCTCGGTGTGGCTTGATTTTACTTGACAATGGATTTGACAAATTGATATTGGCAGATCTCCTTGACTCCAATGTCCTTGGAGAAAACAGCATTTTCCACCAATTAGTGACACTTCCATTTGGGTTGTTCGGGGCACCAGCAACATTTCAGTGGCCAAGATTGTCTGCTCACACATTGCCTTTGTGGCCTATCTAGATGATGTTATCTTTTATAGTAATGATTGACTGTGGCACATGCAACATCTGAGTTCTCTCCTGAAGGAACTGATGTGGGTGGGCCCCACAGCCACCCCGAAGAAGTGTGCAATTAAGCGGGTGGAAATATGGTATCTGTGTTTCCACTTGGGTCATGGGCAGGTATGTCCCCAAATTGATAAGACTGCAGTGACTGCGGTCTGCCTGTCCTGAGAGCATTAAAAAGGGCTGAAAATGATTGTTTATGTTTATAAATAAAATTTCCCTTTATTGACTTTCCCAAGCCTGCCTCCCAACCCCCCATTTTTCCTGACCTGACCTAAATTTGTCACAAGGATAAATTAGGGTTAGAGGTCATGATTAGGTAGAATAGGTTTGGTAGGACAGGGTATGATATGGAAGTATTGGGTTGTACAATAAGGTAGAGTTAAAATGACAGTGGGTTACCATAAGATAAAGTTAAGATAGAGTGGAGGAAAACAGGAAATACTGAGCAAATCCACAAAGACATGTTTTACTTTGGCATGAATCAATGTTTCTGCACCTGTATATTGTATGGGTTCCCTTTTGAATCTGATTCCTCTCCAAATTTATTTCTAATGTTGTCTCAGGAACTGCTGCTTTACCATTGTCTATGTAAGGTCTATGTATGTAAAAGCTTTATGCCAGTAAAATAAAATTTTTATTTAATTAAATGGATTCTTCTAAAGTCTACAACCATCATTTATAGTGTTGAGCAGAAGATAGCTCAACACAAGGACACCACTTACTTCCTTTCTGTGACAGACTTTTATAGTGACCGAGTATCTGTAAGGAAATCTATAATACATGTTGGGGTATTGCACCATTAAATAGGAGAGATTGACCTGAAGTTACTCTACATCAATGGCATTAATAGACATGTCCACAAACAGTAAAGCTTCTAATCATTAACAACTTTGATTATTGCTTTAATCAGCATGGACACACCTTGCTGACTGCACCTTCAGTGTTGTATTTGATCAGCTGTTGGATTCCAAAAATTTCAAAGGAGTCGTCAGAAAAGATTTTATCTGGACACTCACAGGAGAAAGAAAAGCACAGCAGCACTGGGGAAAAAAGGTAGAGTCCTTTATTACTTGTTAAGTCATATGCCTTATTAAGTAATTGATGGTGGAAAAATGTTTAGGTTGCAGGATTATTATCAAAGTGGAATCTAGACATCTCAGTTTTCCTGTTACTTTTATTTGGCTTCATGACCAAATGGAATCAACCATAATTGTTATTGTGCAGTTTCCTTCTTAAGTTCACAAGTTGAGAGTGGGCAAAAAACAAATAGAAACGATGATATGTTGTACGTTGGCACAATTTAATTCACACAAGTGAATTAAATTTAAGTCACACAAGCAGTTGGCCACCGGCTCCATTGTTATGCCACAGTGCTGGTTTCAGTCACTGGGGTTGTTTACAATGAGCTTAGACTAAGGAGGTCACTCAGATGAGTGGTGACATGTATCTCTGCATTAAACCTTGTGTCCAGAAGAACTGATTCAACTTTCTGGGAATTACTTACCTGGTTTATTGAACATGCATCAAGACACACAAGTAGCTCTTTCACTCTTGAGTTTTATGCAAAGGCAAAAAACCCCTCCTTATCAAGTTAAAATTAATAATTATCCTGATACTAGCCAGGACTAGTAAGAACATTGTTATGGATAGAGTGTTCTCTCAGCGTGAACCCCCATTTGATCAGCACTATTTTTTGAGAATATTCTTGGAATTACTGTGGAAATACTGTGTTGCAGATTACATGGAAAGCTTAACAGTGTCTAAAGGGCAACAAGTCAAAATCAGGTTTTAAGCCATGAAAAGACAACAATAATTTCTTACAAAGCAAAAATAAACTTTTTGTAGAGTAAGTATTTATAGAGTATATGGTACATACAGTATTATACATATGTTTTACAGTAAATACTATATTCTTGAATGTAGTAAAATTATAAAATTGTGATTATTGTTAATTATCACTGGTATGAGCAGATATATGATTAAAGAAATACTCACAAGCCATCAAGAGTAGTACTCCCAGTAAAAAACCTATAGCTGCTCTATGAAAACGGGAGGATCGAAGTTGCATGCCTTGACACACGTCTTCTTGAATGCACTTACACACCACCACTTGCAAGGTGTTGTGTGCTGTCACTCCCTGTTGGTCTGAAATCATCAGAGGAACTGAGTATATCCCGTAAGGCAGAGTCTTCAGGCTAATCAATGAGGTTTCAGATCCTGTGGCAAAACAGATAAGCAGATTTATTAGACAAAAAAGAGGACATACAGGTGATTAAACTGATGATCATTGGACAATCTGGCATAGCTCATTTAAAGCATTTAGCAAATGCCTCTTATTCTTGTAGTTATTAAAAACATAATCACATACTTAATCATTTAGACACACAAATTAAAGAGGTTTGTCTTCCACTGAAATGTCATTTGAAGGTAATGGTAAAAAGGAAGGTCTTTTTCTTCATTTGAAGACCACACGTGAATAAGCCAGGTTAAGTTTGGATGATGGTCCATATTTTGTTTTGAATTCAAGGATCAGAATTTTAAATATATGTTGGCAGCTACAGGAAGCCACTGAAGGTTGTGTGGCTATGGCATAGTGTAGGACAACTTTGAGATGTTGAGAATAAGTCTTCCAGCTACATTCTGGATCAGTTACAAAGCCTGGTTGGCATGCAGAGGCAGACCTACTACAAACAAGTTTCAGTAGTCCGTGTGTCAGGTGACAAGAAACTGAACAATCACCTACATGGCCTCTGTGGATAAAGATGGACAGATCTGCATGATGTTGTAAAGGAAAAGCCTGCGTTACCAAGTCAAGTTAGCAATGTGAAGACAGGAGGATAGTTGGTTGTCCAGCACTATCAAATTGTGTGATCTGAATTGTCCTGATTGTCCTGGAAGTTCAAATTATCTTGATGTAGGAATGCATCTCCAAAAATATACAGCAGCTCTTGCTGGATTTAGTTTCAGATGGAGGGCTGCTATCAGTGACAGGATAAGATGAGTGCAGAAGCATATCAGAGTGAAAGCATATAAAGAGAAAACAGAAAAGAACCCAACCTTTGTGGAACACCAGTCTGTGTGTTTCACCTCATGTCACCTAATATTATTGTCCCTCCAAGTAAGACTGTCTATCCCAGGAAACATAAAACCGTTTAGTAACCTTTTAGATGGCAATAACCTTTGCTGACTTAAAGGCAGCTACTACATGACCAAATGTAAGGGAGTCTTTTATAACGCAGCTGATGAAAAGGAAGAGATTGTGTGATTATGGCCTGAAGCATTGTGGAATGGGTTGAATTCAGCAGGTGAGGTTGTTGGAAAAAATAATCTGCAAGAATCCTTCTGTAACAAGAGAAAAAGCAGTTAAGGAATGAGGAAGGAAACAATGATTGTGTAGGAAAGGAGTGGAAGATCATTTTCAATCTTCTTTAGATTCATATTCTTCTTTAGGTTGCACTGAATGGGGGAGAGATATGAGCAGTTGGTGACAGACAGTGAGCAGGGAGGGTGAAGGATACAAAGTGATGATCTGAAAGGTGGAGCAGGATAATATCAGTGTCTACATTTGGGGAGAACCAGATGACAGCTAGTTCCAGAACATTTCCTTTCTTGTGTGTCAGAGGGAAGCTGTTGAATGTCCAGTCAAAATGGTGTACAAGAGGAAGGCAATAAATCTAGAATTTGGTGAGTTTGAAGTCTAGAAGACTGAGAGAACTGATTTCTACATGGAGGATGTACAGTTCTTGAACTGTTTTTAACCTTTTAAGGTGGTCAGGAGGGCAATAGGTATAAAATGATATGGAAATTGACTGTAGAGGCAATAGTAAGAGCATGGACTTCAAATGAAGAGCTGTTGAGATGACACATTATAAGAGGTGTGACCATCTCTGAGAGTTTCTTGAGGTATGTGAGAGAAAATGCAGGAAGTGGACAGACCAGCCAGTGTAGATGAATTCTCTGAAGTGATTTCATTTAGTCAGTGCCAGAAAATGGAAAGAGTGAACAGATGGTAAAGCCAAAATGAAATCAGCTTTCTGGATGCCAGACTGCCGGTCCTAGTAGTATGAGCATTGTCCATCCAGCCATTATCTTCTGCTTTATCCCGCTAGTCGGGGTCATGGGGGAGCTGGAGCCAATCCCAGCGTCATCTGGCAACAGCGGGGTACACCATGGACAGATCGCCAGTCCATCACATGGCCAACACACACTCGCACACATTCACACCTACGGGCAATTTAGAGTGACCGATCAACCTAATATGCATGTCTTTGGACTGTGGGAGGAAACCCACAAAAGCACAGGGAGAACATACAAACTCCACACAGAACGACCCGGACCGGGAATTGAACCCGGATCGTCTTGCTGTGAGGCGACAATGCTAACCACTACACCACCGTGCTGCCCTATGAGCATTGTTTTCTGGAGAATACCTCCAGCATCAATCAATCAATCAATCAATATTATATTTATTTAAAGAAGATAATACATAGTCAGGCAAGAAATCCAATCTAGAGTAAAGCCAAGGTAACTCAAGTAGGGTTTAGATGGAATGAGAAAGAATTAAAATCTTACGTTATGAGCAGAGAATAAATTCAACACAGAAACATTGCAGCAGGTAAAATCGACCATTTGCTTGAAAGAGCAAAAGTAATGGCCTTCACTATCTCATCTGCTTAACCTCATCTGCTTGGGTCTTCCTGCAAAACCCTTTTTTATCTGATGACTTCTTCCAAAAATGCTAAATAAACTTGAATAAACTTGACTAACAGAAAACTTGACCATATCAGCATATACATATGGGCAGAGTGTCTGCCATTCAATACCCTGTGAAAAGCTGTTTCTAGCAGCAGCACTATATTAGAATGTTAATATAAATGTGACGTTTTTGTGCACGTGATATAAACGTGATTGTGCGCATTCTCTATTTGTAATCTCTTCACACCTGTGCTTGGGTTAAGCTTCCACATGCTCTCCAGCCGCTGATCTTCTCTGCTAAGCATGAAGGTGAAGGGTCCACTGAATGGAAAAGCATCTGCATCCTCTGCTGTGACTGTCACTTTGTCAGCTTTGTTCCCACACATCACTGAAGTGTTTGAGGTTAGACGAGGTGTATTATCATTCTTATCTCCTAGATGGACCACCAGAGTGCCTGTACCTGTGCCAGGAGGCTCCCCTGTGTCACAAAATATTGAGAGACACACAGAGAGACAGAAAAGTGTATATTATTAGTGTTGGCATGTTTGGTTTGTTTTAGTTTAGTCAGTGTTTTATAATAACGTACAGTATATAGCAATGATTTTACAGAAAGAATATCATACTATTGGAGAGGAGGTAAATTTGCTGAATGCTGACTGTGGCCATCATCTATGAATACTAGCTATTAAAGACTTTGTACTTAGGATTGTGTACTTTGCATCATTTTAATTTTTCATGTATTGGTCACAATAATCTGGCTTCTTCCTTAACTACTGCATACTTAAATTAGATGTGGTGTTTGAGGAAATGTTGGTTTCACCTCTTCAAAATGGATTATTGTCCTATTCAATCATGTCCTACAACTTTTTATTCCTCATACACCACAACAGTTGGTCAACAGTTACGTATTTGTATTTATAAGAACAACACATTGTGTACTATAGCTCTGTTGCCAGTTATGTTATAGCAGCTTTAAAGAGTTGTTTCCTCACTCTCCCTTAAAGGTTATTTAAAACATGCAGCTTGTGAAAAAATTCAATAGTACTGTAGTTTCAGTACATTATATCTTATTCTTTCGGATTCATTTCAACTGCATTCCAGCTACAAAATCCAACATAATTTTAGAAAGCCCATGCGAGCAGATCATACCATCATCTGTTGCTTCTATCACCACAGTGTAGGTGCTGTTTTTGACATATGGAGACTCGCGGTCCATCTTTTTTGCGACAGTAATCTTGCCTGTCTTTGGGTCAATGGACATCCATTTAGCTGGATCTTCTACTAGCGTGTACCTTGAAGCAGAGACAGTTCATCATTTTATTGTGTGGAAATCAAGAAATTGCTGCTCTTGAAGTGCTTACACTTAGGGTTTCCCTTAGGGTTAACCTTGATTTGAAAAATGTGTCATGTCAATTACAATTGCTGCACAAAACAACAAAATTCATTGCCTCACCCTGAGCAACATTTTTCCTTTTCACAAATACCTGATGTTAGCTGAGTCTGAATCCTCATCCGTGACTATGGGCATGTACAAAACATCTCCTGGCTCTTCTTCTTCAACCTTGTAAACTCTCTGAATTTTGTTGTGAAACACGGGTGGATCATTCACATCAGTGACTTGGACAGTGACTTTAAATATGCTGTTTTTTGTTAAAGTCTCTGGAATGGGACTAACTAGCTTTCCATTAACACATGAAAATAATGGCTCCTCATTCTTTACTCCTATTTCCAGCTCAGTAAGTGTTGTTGTCTCATAATCCTTTGCCTATGGAACAAGGAGATAAATATCCATATATTAAATCTGTTGTTGCACAATATTTATATTATACAGTACAATAGAGGTTTGAACAAATATACTTAATTGTCGATTAGTAATCTACCTTGATGACAGTCAATACTCCTTCATTGGTATCTGGGTCAGTCTCAATCTTGTAGTTGCCCTCCTCATTACCCTTCAGGATAGTGAACACTGCTCTGGATGCTGGAGAATTGGGAGTGTCCCCGTCTCGCACAGGAATCCTTAAAATCTCCTTATTGGTTTCCATCTCCATAATCTGAGCATTATACTGGACCAATAGAAATATGTTGATGTTACTACAGTTATCGAAGTATTTTTACTATTATTTTAGCAGACATTGCACTAAATTAGACAACCAGGTAAAAATGTGTGATATGTTGATATTTAATAAATAGTGGGATGTGATTTTGGGATGTGCCTTTTTGAGTAATTAATCAGTTTATGTAGTTCAGACATATCTAAAACTGTTACTGTATAGTTACTGTGTTTTTTATCACATCAGTCTGTCATTGATTATGTTACTATAACAGCAATCCTTATATTATGGATTCTTTTAGACATGTTTGAACTGAATTTCAGAATGCAATATACTCTAAGAGAAAGAATACTATTTAAAAGTCAAAAACCAAGATTATTTTCTTGACCTTTGACAATATTTATAGGCAATACATAAAAAAAATGTAAGGTGTTTTCACCAGGAAATCAGAAATGAACCATCAAAATACATTTAGTAGCAGTAACTTTTACAATAGGAGCTCCTCAGAGTTCAATTTTAGGACCACTATTATTATTGTTACGTACTTCGATATACCCCTTAACTTAGTATATATTAAAAATGTTGGAAATGAGTAGAATGGTGTTTGTCACTCAAGGACCATTCCAGAGAGTTGTCAAATCAATGCTCATCTTGGCTCAGCACCATCCTAATACACTAATGTTATTTTTTCTTTTAATTTGTGACCTGTTTCTTTTTAAGTCAAACCATGACTTAAACTATGATCAAATCTATAGTTATCCATAAAGAAACACACTTTTTGGTACAGGTAGAGACCTTTCAGACTCCAGCGAATTGCACTGTATGACAAATCCTCACCTTTGGAGCAGAGAGAAGAGGTGCATGAGTGTTGGAGTCAGTGATGGCGATTATAACAGTTCCAGTGGATGAGCGTGATGGCATTCCATGATCTTGTGCTTCAACAAGGACTTTATAAATATTGACTTTCTAAAGCAAATGATGATATTTATTAAATTAAATAATATAATAAATAAATATGAATAATTGAATAATTATTAATACTAAATTATATAAAATTATATGGATTTACGAATCCCATTCCAAGATAAATTGTGACATTTTCAAAAAATGCAAAAAGACCTGAAATCTGTCTTTTGCTAATTTACTTGAAACTTTATTTAATATACAAAAGGAAAAAGAACAGATTTTCAGTGTTTATGATGACAAACTAATTCTTTTTGTTAAATATGAACAAATTAAAAAATTTGGATTGTAACACCCTCAAAAAATGCCTCAATTGTTGCCCGTTCTTGTTGTGTACAAAGCTTGAGCTGCTCAACAGTCTGTGGTCACTATTGTCTGATTATCCACTTCATGATGCATGATGCTCCATACATATTCAATAGGTGTCATGTACTGGGTGTGACTCTGTTAATAAGTGCAATATTGTGTAATCTTACTCTGTATTTTAGTTCACTTGTATTATTATGATTAACATAATTAACATTTAATTGCTGATCGGATCTTAAATGGCCACAGCAACATAGGACAGAGGCAGACAGATTGTCATGGAGGTAGGGAATGTGCTGGTTTCTGTGTGTGACCCAGGCATTATGTGTAGGATTAACATCTTTTACAGACAACAGTGACCACGGACTCTTAAACAGATCAAGTCTTGTACACAGCAAGAATGGGAAAAAATTCCATTTGCAAAGCTGCAACAATTAGTATCTTCAATTCCCAAATGGTTAAAAAGTTTAATTAAAAGAAAAGGTCATGTGATGAATTAGTAAAAATGCCTCTATCTCCAGCTTTTTTTTTTTTTTTTTGAGCATGTTACAGGCATCAGTTTCTAAATTTGTTTATATTTAACAAATATCCTTATTGAAAACACTGAAAAGCTTTTCTTTGCCCTTTTTTCAGTTAAATATAGGTTCAGGTGAATTAACAAATGACATTATTTATTCATTATTATTAATTAATCATTATATTTTTTTCTATTAAACAATGGTCTAGGCTAGATCTAATTTAATACTTTAGCTATGTACATGTCCACACTCACATCATAATCAAAACATCCAGTGAAGGCGACCTTTGCCGTTATGCTGTTCTTCATGGCAAAGAAGGATTCCAGGGATATTTTTGGCAATGCTGGCTCCTGGGACACTATCCTCATAGAGATACGAGAGTTGTCATTGTCTTCCTCATCTCTGTCACTTGCGTACAGTGAAAATGGAAGCACACCTAATGCAGGGAGAATGGACTGTCATTAGATTATTTATTGCATCTTTGTATAGGGTTATTATTGTTGTTACTTTATTCTAAGTTTTGAGAAGTTATGTTAGTAATGCATTATTGTAATCTATTACTGCTTCTATGCAGAACAAACCAATGCTGTCATTTGAAAATTCATTCCCTTGAGAATCAAAAATAATGATGGACAGTGATTTGATTTTTGATTTGATCAGTGAGCTTTCTTAGGGTGAGGTGATGTTGTCACAGTGCTGAATGGCACACGCAACACTATGTCTTTTTGTCTCCGAATCAAACTCGTGCACCCATGATTCACTTCCTGTGATCACTCTGTTCAGGAATTTGGGCTTTCTTGTTAAAAGATCCAACATTTTCTCCAAACTCACTTGAATTGTTACAGAGGCACTTCAGCAGAGTTTTGTGAAAACAGATATCTGGGCACCATGCTGGTTAGAATACAATGGTTATCTGAGGCCCCACATTATTTGAACAGCCACATGCTTAAGCCCTAGGGAGCACAGGAACTTCATTCTCATTACTTTCCAGACAGAATTGTATGTCACCTTCTACCTTAACACAGTCATAGATTTATCAACTGATCAAAAAGTTTTTTTATATGCAATAGATAGCAACTTAGAGAGAGTAATATAATAGAAATAAATAAACTAAAATATTTAATAATCAAATCAGGGTTTTTTTTCTAAAATTTGATTGACAGATGTATTCGAGACAGAATGAAAGTCTATATGCATCAGGTTTTAAACCAAGTAAAATGGTACACTATACAGCTAAGGCTCTGTCCATGGAATATCCAAATCTTTAACTGGTTATAGCTTGAAAAACTTTCTTCTAGGATAATAATCTTTGGTATACTACATGGAAACCCTTGAGGATCCTTTATTTGTTTTTAGATATGTGGTTAATTTTTTTTATGTTTACACATAGAATGTTTACAAACCATTTCCATAAATTTCAGAAATATTTACTGCACATTAAATAGGATGTGCTGAGTCAAATAGTTCAGTTCACAAAAGACCTATCTTGATGAATAGAAGTCATTTATGCAGGGTTTTTTTCTTGGATTTCAGAATATTTCTAAAAATAGCAGTGTACAGTATATGATCCTCACCTTCTTTCATGTTCTCTGGAACTTCCACGTATAAATCCTCAGGCATAAATACAGGTGAATTATCATTCTTGTCCTTTATGATCACATCGAAAGCCAGTGTTTTGTCAAGCAACAGCCCATTCTCATCCAACACATCAAACTGTACCTAGTTTGAAAAAAAGTATCAAGACAATTATGTATTATTAAAATGCATCACATTAAAATAAAAAAAAATCTTGATTAATACATACTGAAGAGATGTCTTGGAGTAAATATAAATTGTGGAAAAAATACAATATTCTTAAAAATCTGATTCAGATGACTCACATTTAAAATGGAGTATGTTTCTCGGTCTATGGGCTTGTGTATGAAGATTTCACCAGTTTTATTGTTAATACTGAAGACACCCACTGGTTCGTCCGTGACCCCCTGGCCTCTGATGCGGAATCTGTCTGAGCTACCCAGGCGCTGATCATTGTACAACTGAAGCAAAAAGAGTGAAGGGCAAGATGAGATCCAGTTAATGTCTTTGTGTGTGTGTGGGGGGGGTGTTTGCCTGGTATCTTATTTTAAGAGAATATAAATACAGCTTAAACTGATTAGACTTATTTTCAATTTACTATGGCATGTAGCTATACTACAACATAATCAAACTGTGAGGAAATTACACTTACATACTTATGTTTAAGTCAACTCTCACCAGATTGACTATTTATGCCCCTGCATTTGTTAAACTGGCTTCTTACACAACATGAACTTTGCAGAAAGTCTAGGCCATTCCATGTTATTTGGGCAAAATACAATTATAATTTCTTAAAGGAGAGATGTCAAAGTATGAGGAAGTGCAAAATACATAAAATTCATTATTCTCTCTTATTATAATTTTTTTAAATAGAACATACCCTGAGATGAGAATACACAATGGGAAGATAAGGATGGTTGAGGAAGATAGGAGGTGATATTATATTAAAGTATTGTGGTGTCAGCCACTGAACCACTGAGCAGGTTGGATGGTTTTGGCCAACTGGGTTCAGAGATAACCAGTTCCCAGCATGCCTTGAAGGCGGTAGTGTTTTGCATCTACCATGAATGGAAAATGTGTTGCCGTTTGTCACCCCGTCCTCTCTCCATGTGTGACTGTGGGTCGTTCTGCTTGTTGTTCTGAGGTTACTAATAAAGTTAACTTATTAAAAAACCAGCTGATGTGGAAAATGGCTTCTTCGCATGACCCCACCCCCATATAATTACAGGATGTTAATCAGCATATTCTTTCATCCGATTGGATAAGGGTTACTTTTTCTTTTCTATTACATGAATAATAATGACAATGAAGTGAATATTTCAGGTATGTAACCCTATAAACTATAAAAATTTCTGTCTTAACACTCCTAGCTCTTTGGCTCATTAGTGCAATGAAGCAGGGAAATAAATAAGCCTTTGTTGAGTATTTGACTCACGGGTCTTTTCATTTCACATAAGGTCATTTCCATTCCACTATCTATCTATCTACAGGGGTTGGACAATGAAACTGAAACACCTGTCATTTTAGTGTGGGAGGTCTCATGGCTAAATTGGACCAGCCTGGTGGCCAATCTTCATTAATTGTACATTGCACCAGTAAGAGCA
>JAOVVH010000024.1:3039287-3056366 GCA_028566435.1 Scorpiodoras heckelii
CATCGAAGTATTGTTTCTGATAGATAAGCTAAAGTCTAGTGCTTTATACAACCCACCCTGAAATCAAAGACACTGTAAATAGTTATAGTCTAAACACAAACCGTTTGTAGGTTTTTGGTACATTTATTGATTTTTGTTGTTTTCCTGACAACGCGAGCTTTTGAAATTGACCTCAATCTTTGATGCGTTGTATGTTCTGAGATGTTTTACTGCTCACCAGATTATTTCAGTTACTATTTCCATTGTGTCAGCTTTCAACCTGCAGACCAACCATTTTTTTTGTCACAAACAGTCTAGGAGATAAATAGTTTCTGAGACCTTTTCAGCATTCTGATGTTTGATGTGAACATTAACTGACACTCTAGTCCTTTGCATACTTTTATGCATTTTGCTGCTAGTGCCACAGGATTAGCTGATTAGATAATGTCTTGCAACATGTGTTTCCTGGAATCTTGTATTTACCATGAGGTTGCAAGATAACAGGCAGAGACCCCAGGAAATGGTGGTGCCCAGCATAGAGTCACTTCAGAATGTATTTCATTTTGGTACACTAGATATATATTTTAATGGACATTCAATTCCCCTACACTCAATAACTCATAATAACAAAGTGAAAAGTTTTTAGAAATGATTTCTCATTCAAATTCACAGTCTCAGTACATGTGTGTATATTGTGAGCTCTGCCAACGTCTCTACTGTCTCTTCCCCTGGTTTCAGCATGAACTAAAGCACAAAGAGACGCACAAACAATCTGATGTCACTGAGACACAGGTGAGAATCATCACACTTTACCTGCTTCTCTCTGTTCACAGCAGCTGCTCCACCACACCCCTGCTGCCATATGTCTTCACACTGACACCCACACTGATGGGAAAAATATCAATTGTATACATTGAAATCAACAAAATAAAGTCAGCAACAAAGGGAAGGGGTACTGCACTGCACAAAGATAAACCACTGCATAAAAGTTTCCTTCTTTTCCTGTATGTCCTCCTCGTGTTGGCATGGGTTTACTCCAGGTACTCCGGTTTCCTCCCACAGTCCGAAGACATGCATATTAGGTTAATTGGTGTCTCTAAAGTGCCCCTAGTGAGTGAGTGTGTGTATGAGTACTTTGTCCTGGTGTGAGCATGTGAATGGTTGTGTGTCTGCCACCCAGTGTGGATGGTCCTCTGTCCTGGGTGTTGTCCTCTCTCCCTTCCCTGCAACCCATTCAGTACCTCAGGGTTTGTGGTCTCTGGTTGAGAGTACGCTGTACACGATTGGCTGCTGCTTCTCAAAGGTGTGTGATTGGTGTTAAAGGTGTATGTTGACTGTAAAGCGTCCTTGGGTTTGTGAAAGGCACTGTGTAAATGTAACTTTCATTTTCCAGTCCTTATGCTAAGTTAGGATAAGAAGTTTCGTTTCAAACTGGATAGTGGGATTGATTTGTCTCATTTGTCTCTCCAAGGAAGCAAATACATGAAAAGGCAAACTATTCCTTTAAACAGAGCAGGCAGTAAAATTCGAAGCTGTTAAAATCTGTTTGTAATTGTATTTCTGATGAGGGAATATGGCTCAGATTTCAGAATCAGAACTGCAGACTACTGGGTATATGATCCCTGAGATGATTATTTTTCGGAGCATTTTACTGTCACCTTTGTCAGGAGTTACCTTCACATGACCTTCATCTGATTAATCAATTTTTTATCTTTTTTTTAGAATCTGTGCGACAAAATACAAACACTGCAAGTGCACCTAATGGAGAAATACAAAAATTCATGAAAAGATGGTTGCAGCATGCATGTGACAGAGATGGGAGCATGTAGGTGGAGAAAAAAATAATTCTCTGTAAGGTATTTTCCAAATGCTGTTACCATTCATGTCTTCAGTCTGAGATTTCTGAGATCTATCTATCTTACTGTCTACCCATGTGTTTTTATCTGTTCCACCTTTTTTCTCTTTCTTTCTGTTTTAGGGTACACTCATGGTTTGCTTGAGGAGGGTGCAGAGATGAGTTTTTTGTTCATGCCACTTTTTCTTATAAGGTTGTATGTTACATTAGGGTGTTTAAAAATAAAATATTAAGAACCTTCATATATTGTGAAGTATTGACCTACTGTGCTTGCACACATAGGAATTTGTCCTCTGCATTTAACCCATCCTTGCAGTGAAACACACTGAACACATTTACACACATTGTTGAAGTGAGCACACACTAGCCCGGGGCAGTGGGCAGCCTCGTCCAGGGTCCCGGGGAGCAGTTGGGGTTTAGGTGCCTTGCTCGACGGCACTTCAGTCGTGACTTGTCGATTGCAGGGATCGAACCAGTGACTTGAAGATCACAAGGCTGGTTCCTTAACCACAAGCCCACAGCTGCCCCCAGTATGTCCATGGAGTCACTTTTATTTTTAATAACTTTAGTAGGTTTTAGTAATCAAATCATTACAAGAAGAGTTATACTGAACACAAAAATGTTTTCAATTTTACTTTACATTAAGTGCAAGTACTGTATATATGTAATTAATATAATTTATTGTCCATGTTGCTTGATCATGATACATGTCTTATCTGTAATAAACTTTTTTTATACATACAAGATGGTGTCAGCGGAGACTTCATCATCTTCTCAGCATTGCTACCTAATATACAACATCCACTTTTGTCTTATTACATATATTTAGCTTTGTATTTGAAGTTAAACATTTCCAATGGGTCATACTGGCAATGTTTATTAGGTTTCAGCACTCAGACTCAGACCAGTACCGACCAGTACCAATTTTGGCAACTTGAGATACAAAAGTGTAAAAATTACTGTATTTCAGTGCAGTTTAGCTGCAGTCTAACTCAAAATAAGGAGCAAGTTACTTTATCCAATACAAATATCAGTATACCCAAGAGTATAATTAAATATTTTAATAGTAGTAGAATTTTAGGCTTAGCAATGCAGGCTTTAGTGAATTTTGACAGCAATATAAGTTACTCCTCTCTAGAACAGAAAATGCAATGTAATATAAATATACAAACCCCATTTCCAGAAAAGTTGGAACACTTTCTAAAAATGTAATAAAAACTGAAATCTATAATTTGTTAATTCACTTGAAGCTTTATTTAACAGACAAAAGGACAATACAAACAATTTTTTAATTGATGCCTGCAACACATTAAAAAAAAAAAAAGCTGGGTCAGAGGCATGCTTACCACTGGGTCACATCACCATTTTGTTTAATTATACTTTTTAATCATTTCGGAATTACATTTTTGCCCATTCTTGCTGTATACAAGACTGCTCAACAGTCGGTGGTCACTGTTGTCTGATTCTCCTCTTCATGATGCGCCATACATTTTCAATAGGAGACAGATCTGGACTGTAGGCAGGCCTGTCAAGCCACACTGTTGTACTCATGCAGAATGTGTCCTGGCATTGTCCTACTGAAATAGAAATGGAGTTCCTGGGAAAAGATCTCATCTTTTGTCAGCAACATATATCTCTTCAAGATATCAATATAATTCTCCATATCAATGGTCCCTTCATATATATGCAGCTCACCCATGCTGTCACAGATGTTGGTTTTTGGTAACAGTCTGGACTTTTTCGTCGTTTGCATGTAGAATCTGATGCCCATTTTATCCGAAAACAAGCTGAAATGTGGACTCGCCTGACCACAGAACACATTTACACTGTCTCTTGGTCCATCTCAGATGACATTTCGACCCAAAATTAATATATGGCTAACTCTTTGCATAATACAGTTTCAGTTTGCATTTCTTGATGTAGCGTTGGACTTTGTTAAGTAACGATTATTTTCTAAACTATTCCCTAGGCCATGTGGCTATGTCCATCATGGTAGCATGACAATACTACCGCCTGAGGGCTCGATGCTCATGCACATTCAGCAGCGGTTTCTGCCCTTGGCCTTTACTTTCCAAGATTTCCCCTGACTCCCTGAATCTTTTCATGATATTATGAACTGTAGATGGTGAAAGACCTAAATTCTTTGCAGTCTTGCACTGAGAAACATTGTGTCTGAACTGACTGACAATTCTCTCAGGAAGTTTGGCACAAAGTGGTGAACCACGACCCATACTTGCTTACAAAGACTAAGCCTTTGGTGGATGCTGCTTTTATACTCAATCTTGATGACCCTCACCTGTTACCAGTTAAACTACTAATTGTGGAACATTCCAGAACAGTGTTACTTGTATAACCCTTTCAGTCTTATTTACAGTTTAAAGTTTCAGTTTTTATTGTATTATTAGAAAGTGTCCCAACTTTTCTGGAAGTGGTATTTGCATTTATTAAGTTGAGAGTACTTGCTTCTATTTAATGCATACTAGTATATTTTATAAAAGCACACTTTATAAACATGTATTAAACATATTCATGTATATTTAGTGATATTGAAACATAATGTAATATCTACTTAAGTGTATTTTAATTGAAGTGTCTTAAAGTAGCAATGAAATGTGTTTCATATGTGCATCAGTATAATCAGTAGAGCATTTATGATGTAATTCAAGCATAATTTAGTTGCTCCAAAATAATACATTATGTATTACAGTATATATAATGTGTTAACACTAAAAGTATGTATTTTTATACAAAGTATACTTTTTAAAAGTACACTTAAATATGCTTTTCCTTTACAAGTTTATTTACCTGTTAATGCTTACCCGTTAATGATTAGTTTAATTTATATTTAATCTGAAATAAATGATTCTGAAATGCTGTTGTTCTGTTTCATAGTGGCACTTCAAGACTTAAACACATACTTTTTGTTTCATCATCCAACAATCTGTTTTAATCATCGATGTTTTGTTTCTTTTGAACAAAGCATGTCAACACTTTGCCAATCAGACCAAAGAGGGTAAATAAAATAATGGTTCTACAGAAGTCTGTGAAAATGCTTTCCTTTCTCAATGAGCTGTCAGCGTTGTCTATGGTAACAATAT
The DNA here is from genome assembly GCA_028566435.1 of Scorpiodoras heckelii. Lineage (NCBI taxonomy): Eukaryota > Metazoa > Chordata > Actinopteri > Siluriformes > Doradidae > Scorpiodoras > Scorpiodoras heckelii. The sequence goes on from JAOVVH010000024.1 coordinate 3,044,220, forward strand.
ATTGGGGTGACTGAACTACAGCCTCTTTTTAAGTTCTGCTACAGTATATGTACTATAGCAATTGCTTTGATCCACTGAAATACTGGTTCTGCCTTCAGTCTGTGATCCACTAGTCAGTGACACCTGCCCTATATCATTACAAAGCCTCTTTCTTCCATGAAACATCAAACTTACATTGTAATAGTTAACACTTTTCAGCAATAATATTAAAACTCTCAGCAGTGTTCAGGTTTCTCCAGAGCCCTGGAGAAGCCATGTTTGTTTTTATATTTAATTAGTGCTCACGATTTACTAAAGCATGAATACATGCTTTACTTTAATAGTTTAACGTGTTACTAAAGCTTGCGCATGCTTTACTCTGTTCATGCACACACTTTACTTATTTGTACACTTTATGCACACAGATAGAGTAAAGCATGCACAATAGAGTAAATTGTGTGCACAAATAAAGTGTGTGCATGAATAAAGTAAAGCATGAGCACGATTAGACTACAGCATGTGCATGAATAAAGTCTGCATATGAACAGAGTAAAGAGTGCACACTCTTTAGTAACTCGTGGCCATGTTAAACTGCTCACGAATAAAGTAAATCATGCACATGGTTTAGTAAAATAAAAATAAACATGGTCTCTCCAGGGCTCCATAAGTTTCTCAGTTTGTACTGGTGACAAATATATGTTACCTCCTTCACAGTGCCTGGTATTACCAGCTCTTGATTCCAGAGCTAAATCAACCTTACCAATCATGAAACCACTTTTGGAGTGGGCAAGCTAACACAGTTCAAGTTTAGGCACTGGAAGCTTGACAAAATAAAAGCCATGACAGGCCACAGTAGCTAAAGCTAGCTAGATGAAAAAATAAGTACCCAAATCTAAAAGGAAATTCAAAGAAAGGACATTAGAGAACCTGATATGATGAAATAAGATTTCTTCTATTTGAACCTTAGAGAACCTGAAAAGCTAAAGTTAAGCTTGTCCTTTGGAAATACAAGTCTTCTAAGCATTGTTTTTGTCTGCTTGTTGTAGGTAATCCTGGACCCTCATCTGATGTGTGAGAAGGCCAAAGACTTAGAGTCCACTCTTCCCGTACCTGCCATTCACCCACTTTCACATCATGACTGTCGCTACAAGTGACCACATAGATGAAGCTGCGGCTCATCCGGGTCAACCTCAGGACACGTATGACCCAGAACCAGACCACGAGTGCTGCGAGCGAGTGGTCATTAACATCTCAGGTCTACGATTTGAGACACAGCTTAAGACGCTCTCTCAGTTCCCTGATACTTTACTTGGGGACCCTAAAAAGAGGATGCGTTACTTCGATCCGCTAAGGAACGAATACTTTTTTGACCGGAATCGACCCAGCTTTGATGCCATTCTGTATTATTATCAGTCCGGCGGACGGCTACGGCGGCCAGTTAATGTCACTTTGGATATTTTCTCAGAGGAGATCCGCTTCTACGAGCTTGGTGAGGAAGCCATTGAGATTTTCAGGGAGGATGAAGGATTTATTAAAGAGGAAGAGAAACTACTGCCGGAGAACGAGTTTCAAAGGCAGGTCTGGTTGTTGTTTGAGTATCCAGAAAGTTCCGGCCCAGCCCGGATCATTGCCATCATTTCTGTCATGGTCATCTTGATTTCAATTGTCAGTTTCTGTCTAGAGACGCTACCAGTTTTTCGCAATGAGGACATGGAAATGCACAAAGGCTACAATAGCGACTCCAACTCCACAGCAAGATACACATCCACTTACTTTACTCACCCCTTTTTCATCCTGGAGACGCTCTGCATCATCTGGTTCTCCTTTGAGTTCCTTGTCCGTTTCTTTGCCTGCCCAAGTAAGGCAGGCTTCTTTGTGAACATCATGAATATCATTGACATTGTTGCTATCATTCCATATTTCATCACACTGGGGACTGAATTGGCGGAAAGCCCAGAAGATGGTCAACAGGGTCAACAGGCGATGAGTTTAGCAATTCTCAGAGTAATCCGATTAGTACGAGTCTTCAGGATCTTCAAGCTCTCACGCCACTCCAAAGGTCTTCAGATTCTGGGTCAAACTCTCAAGGCGAGCATGCGAGAACTGGGGCTTCTGATCTTCTTCCTGTTCATCGGAGTCATCCTCTTCTCCAGTGCTGTGTATTTTGCAGAAGCAGATGAAGTAGACTCACAGTTTGTAAGCATTCCGGATGCTTTTTGGTGGGCAGTAGTATCTATGACCACTGTAGGATATGGAGACATGGTTCCAACCACCATTGGGGGTAAAATTGTCGGTTCGTTGTGTGCTATCGCCGGTGTCTTGACCATCGCTCTTCCAGTCCCTGTCATCGTCTCCAACTTTAACTATTTCTACCACAGAGAGACAGAGGGAGAGGAGCAGGCACAATACCTCAACGTCACCAGTGTCCCTAAGATCGACTCAGCAGAGGATCTGAAAAAGAGCCGAAGCGTCTCCAGCATGAGCAAATCTGAGTACATGGAGATCCAGGAGGCCGTGAACAACAGCAATGAGGATTTCCGTGAGGAGAACCTCAAAACCGGCAACTGCACGCTTGCTAACACCAACTATGTCAACATCACCAAGATGCTCACCGATGTATAGCTGGATATTTCATGCTAGCAGAGGACAGATTGCAAAGATTTTTGCAAAAGGATAAGCCATGTTAATCTACGATTGTATGGCTTTAGGATTCTGAAGATCAGAGATGTTGCAACTGAAGTGTCAGATGAACAACAGATCTCTTGGAGAATGTGAAAAAATTCCAGTTGTACTGGATTTGAGATAAATCTATGCGCGCTAACCACGCCCATCACCATAACCTTAATTCACTAAACCTATTCACCAACTGCAGCAGGAATACCTATCACTTATTTATAATCGGGAAACCATTCCCTCATCTCTGCTTGTAGCCAAAATCGTAGCCAAACCACTAGAAATTCTAGCAAAGGTAGAATAAGGGACCATTGCTAAACTGCCAACCCAAAGAGGACATTCCTCTTCAGTGATAATACAGAAAAAATGAAGAAAGTGGATAACACACTAAAAGCATACTGCCAGCCACTGCAGCATTCCACATGTGATGTAACATTCCTCTCTGCAAGCTGTGAAATAATGAAGGTGTACAGTCGATTAAAAAAAGTCAAGGTCCACTAATAAGAGCCGGTTTTATTTCATCAGCTATCAAACACTAACACAGCAATTTCTCAAGTGTCATGCTGAAAGTATATGTAACGGTAATGACTGCAAGAATATATGATATTACTCATTAAGACATTATGACAACAAGTAACACTTTAACAATTATCTGAGGAAATGCTGATTAGTGTTTGATAAATCTTGAGGAAATAAAATCGCATAATGCCAGATTTTTTTTTCGACTGTATGCATGCGGTAATCGAGTAAATGTGTCTCATTGCAGTATTTATTCATGCCGTTTTCTTTTTATTATGATTATTATTATTATTATTATTATTATTATTATTATTATTATTATATTCATGAGACTCCTTTCAACAATGTGACATTTATTTTCTATTTTATTTTCTTTCTCTCTAGCAGGGTTTGTAGCTTGGACATGTACCATGGAATGAGATTCTGTGGGGTACTAGATGTTCAGTTTTTGGGGTTTGGGCTATGGCAAGGATATTTTACATCGAGGTTATATGTAGATGTTTTCCACCAAAGAACGTGAAGGAGCCTGAAGTTATAAGTCTTATTCTTTAGTGTTTTGCATTGTTGGGTGAATGTGAGAATTACACAAACGGCAGGGGCAGTATTTGCAAAGAATCCTAATGGTTAAACATAACTAAATCTACAATAAGCATCTCAATCGTAATATTAAGACTCCTATTTTTTGTGTTGTTTCCAAACTACGAAAGCCATGGATACACTATAGAACAGTCCGCTACATAGACTCTGTAAACCAATCCTCTAATTCTATGTAATACACACTATCCACTTTCTGTATCTATATGTTTAGTGCTACAAATAAGAGTATCTGTATCTGTATTCGGATATGCACTGAAGTACCAGAAAACTGGTATACTTGGTAGGTCCCTCATGGGATCTTGGAGGAAACGTTGCACAGTCCTCACAGTGATGTTTGTTGAGGCCCCAGCAGTGAATTCTGATGTTACTTGAGGCAGTGTAGCACATCTATCGCACGAAACGATTCTTGCCAGCCGACAATGTTCAGGTTCATCCAAAGTTTTTTTATGGCCACGCTGCTGTCATAAGTTCAAGGTTTTGCTGGAATTCTGGTAGTCACGGTACTCCCTTGAAATGCTCATACATGAAATTCCAAACTTTGCTTCTGTGACCCATCTCACCAGCTCACCAGCTCCAACAGCTTCCACATTCTCATAGTGGAAAAGCTCTAGAAGCTCCCATAGATGAATATTGCTTTATATACGGACAGGCGGATGCAACCGTTGATGTGCATAGGTGGCTTGCATTTTGTTCTGCATAGGCTCCAGTGCCAGTTTTTCTGGTACTTCAGTGTAAACCCAGAGTAGGTGTTGCCTAAAGGAAGATATAAATGACACCACAGTTAGCATGCTATAAATTAATGCTGTGATCCCACAGAGGAATATATACAGACATACTGTATACAGGCTAGAGCTGAAGATCTTTGGGCTTAATTTCTGTCATTTTACATGGGCTGGGGCCGGGCTCAGGTTTGCGCGGTAAATGAGCGGTCAGGCGATGCGTTTCGATTAGCGCCAGAAAGATGCAAAAATGGATGCCGAGGAGGTGAAACGGAGGCTGGCCTCTGGCAATTACGTTTTGGTTGCACCGTCAGCGAAAGTAAAGTCTGAGGTGTGGAAAGGTTTTGACCATGTCCATAATGAGAATGATGAGACAATGACATTTGAATAGTCTAAAGTCAGGCTGTAAACGGGTTCGGGCTTCTAAAACGGTGTACTTGTTGGGCTCGGGTCGGGCTCGGGTCGGGCTCGGGTCGAATTCTGTCAGGCTCGGGCCGGATCGGGCTTGACTTTTCAGGCCCGATTACAGCTCTAATACAGGCTGTGCTGTATGTAAGCATTTGGGTGAGCAACACTTTAAATTTTTTTTTCTTGCACTTGGATTTCACAGCACCCAATCAGTGAAATATGCCAACATCATTCCTACACTTAGTTCAGGAATTTCTTCATAAAAAATGTATCTCAGCAGTTTTGTAAAAAGGTTTAAGGAGCATTATTTAATGGCAAGATAAAATTCTTTGTGAATACATCCCCTGCAGTTTTATATCTCAGAATTGTTACTTGAAGCACATGCCACTAGAAGGATGTGCAAAATTATCTGCTAGATGTCTTGCACATTGCCGCTAATATACTTCAAACCATGTATCGCTTGTTAGCCAAATGCAGGTTGTTCATATAGTATCCAAGAAGATCGGTCGATCTGTGAAGCTTATGTAAGGCCAATTTGCAATAATCCCAGTCCAATGGTTCCTAGTCAACAGGAATGTACCAACTCTGGAGTAGAAGTATTATGGTTCTTGTGGTGGAAAAATGTCTAGCCACAATATGACAATAAAACTTTCGTTGTCATTTAAATGACCTAATAACTCAGTATTAAGTAGTGAGTACAAGAATGTGGGGCAAAATAAACTTCTTTTGCTAAGTGATAGTTAGCATATTCAATCAGTCAATCAAAATTTTTATCCAATGACATCACTGCTAGTCTTTATTTTCATTTTTAAGTGTTTAGCATACTTTACATTTTGACCACGCACTAAAATTAGCTCAGATTTAGCTAGTTTACTAACTAACGTTAATGTTAGCAACTTTGACACTTGGCTAGCTGCGTAATTTTGACTAGCTCTTGCTTTAATATGGTAATGTTAGTTACCGAGGCTAGCTAAGATTAGATAAGTCAGCTAGGCCAGCTGCTACATTTATGTACATTAGGCAATATTATCGTTTATGCTGTAAAAATGGAAGTAAAACAAAAATAATGGCTAGCATTGATGTTGCAGGTTTTTAATTGGCTAATAAGGACTCATGAGGATGAATCTAGCATAGCTCTGATAGAGGACAGATGGGCATATGATATTTTAACCCTTCTTTAATGCAGGTCACCAAAAAGATAACTCACTGCCACCACATATGACCTGTATTATTATTTTTTTGTTTTCTGTCTTCTCAAAAATATGTCAGATGCTGGTGAAAACAAGACAGACATGCTTACTCAAGATACCTTTTATATAAGATAGGATATAATAGTGTATGCATGGTTAAAAACATTCCCTGTAGCATGCATGAGGTACAAAAAAATGACTTAACTCACAAATATAGTAATAAGTATTCCTATCACTATTGGTATCTATGAATATTTTCTCTGTGAGATTAACAGTATGTGCAATATAGAAATAATCTGTGCAGTGAAATTTCTAATTATGTTGTTTTCTTTTTTTATGTTTGTATGACATCATGTTTGTATGGAAAGTGCTTGTGTGCACTTTCAGGGTCTCACTGCAGGAAGGTTGTCCGTTTCTCTGTTAGACGCAGCACATATGATGCTCTATAATGTTTTTCACAGAAGCCAGCCATGCAGGAAATGTTATCCTGTATCGCCAGCATAAAACAAAACAAAAGTAGATATAGTTTGCTGAAATTAAGCACAGAGTAGTTATATGGAATATTCACTAGAAAACTGCCCCAATTCTTAAGCCAGTTCCTCAAATTCAGCAAATTCCTCAATATTTCTACTTAAACAATTCCATCATTCTCTGCTAACAAATCAAATGTGTCTCAAATCGCATACTACTGTATGTCATAATGCTTAAAACGAATCTGGAAAGTTAGTACATAGTACACAGAGGTGCATTTGTACAAGAGATTGATCAATATAAAAACTAAGAAACTGATACATTTATAACATTTATAAATTCAGTTTGATCATATTTTGTACTGGATGTACAAACTGCTACCTGACATTCGACAGTGTTCACTGTGCTACTGCTTATTATTTTGTTAATGCTTTTTAAAACTTTCTGAATATCAACAGTTCATTTAAACACAGCGACAAATGTTCTACCTCTTTTGTTAGCCATAACAGATCTGCCCAAGCATAGCTATCGATCTGAAGACTCTAACGCTGCAGCTCGGATCCAAGTTCCTACTTGAAATTTCCGACTTCTGATCACCAAGCATTCCAACGCTTGGAGTTTGATAAGGAAACCCCCCAAAAAAACCTGAGCTTGCCTTGTGTCGTAGTGAATAGCACTTAGACCACAAAGGTTGGCGTTAAACAGCTACACCTTCTATTTTGTTGTTAAGCTTTTTGCTGTTATTTTGTTGTCTTTGGAAGCACAACAGCTTGTTTTATCATTACGTTTAACCAAAACTATCATTGTAACAGTCTTAAGATGAGTGTCTACCAATAACAGTGTGACTCCCCTTGTGTGTTAGCATTACGTCACATTGGAAATTTACTTGTAAGTATAAAAAACAAGCCAAAATTGTAGCAGCTTATATTTTAAGCTTAAAAAAACTCACTGCCAATTTCCAAGGTGCCAAGATTCATAGTTTAGTTGTAGCATTTAGGTAGCTAAAAACTACTTTTAGCTAAAGCAACAATCAGACCAAAAGTGAACAAACTTTACTTGATGGAAAATCTAATTCACTAAAGGGGAAAGGACACAGTAAGTGAAAGACTCTCATTTGCTCCTGATGGTGGTAACATTTACTTTGCACCAACCTCTAGGTATCTAGATAATCTCTGATGCGCCCATAGGCTAAGATTTTTCCGTGAGACAGAAGAAAACTGGAAGCCGAGACTGTGTCTCTGGTCTGTAAAAGCACATGGTAGAATGTGCTGTTTTTCATTTGAGCTGCCTCGTCCTCTGACATATGTTTTTTCTGGTACAATTCTCTCTGCCTTCTAGGATTTTCTTATTAGCAATGTTAGCAATTAAAACTATAAACTCTGTTAACAGTAGACGTGTACTCAGAGTACAGACTGCCAGGGTCAATAGGCAGTTCTTTTTCGCGACAGTATGGTGCAAATGCAACAAACCCAGTTTATTTGTACCCGATCTCACAAAAACAAACTGTGTAATTCCTTGGCCCATGCTATACCCTTCTACCAAGTTTCATGCCAATCGGCCCTGTAGTTTTTCTGTACTCCTGCTGAGAGCCAAACCAACAAACTAACCAACAAACAAACCAAAAACATAACCTCTTTGTCTGACATACTAATAATATTATTATAATATTAATGCTCTTTTCAGTCAGGGTTGATCAAGGTAAGAATCATAGGTCAAGGGCCTGTACTGAAGCATAGCAATTAAACTTGGGTTGTGGGCCAGACTTTCAATGTTCTCGCATCAGGTTATTAAAACGTCCAAATTTTAAAAAATTGAGTTATGATCATCAATGTAGCATTGAATACGAAACATATTAAATATGGTTATTCAATTAAATGATTAGACTAAATTACAGATCATCTGGTGCAGCCAGTGACTGGCCTTTAACTCTGCTCCATTTGTGAAAGTAGCTATTTGCTGAAGTATGCAATTTGAGACACAACTAGCCTACAGTATCAAAATGCAGTTGCTGCTGTTTTAAATAACACAAAACTTGTGCTGTAACATAACGACAACCTTCTTGTAAAGCATGTTCATTCAGTTACAATTATGAACGCTGTTATTTTTGTTAGCTGGTGGAACCTGTGGTTTCCATACAATATTAACTAGTGTTTTATACAGATTTTCCCTTCATCCTGCCATCTCAGTCTTTCCACTTTCTCTCCTGTTCTTCCGCTGTGCATTTTCCTGAATGTAGCTTCACTGGTCGCAGCTTCCATGTGCAGCGTCATGAGACTGCATGCGGTTGATTCTTCTGTTTCGCTTCCGACTGTAACTCCATCTGGACAAAATGATTACTTGTCTCCGACGCTGAATAATTATCCAAGCACATATGATTAATGTGACTTAGAGTCTTACAGTTTAATATTAATTACAGCAACTTAAAGGAGGCTCTTATGAGTGTGTCCTAATGTACTTTCCATAACTGCCTTGCTATACTGAATATATGTACTGCATACTCTATCTGATATACAGCTATAACACTCATGATATAATCATAATACCCAAGAGATTTTGCGCAATAGGGTTCAGTACACAGCCAACATGTTAAGGCTAAATGCATTCATATCGTCATCCTCAATGCTAGCTTAAGCATAATAAAAGCATAATGCCTTTGCTATTTTACAGCATTTCCACTCTAATCCTAGCTACTACTATCCAAAATATACTCAAGCACAAACAGCTGAGGACGAAAGCTGATATTTATAAAAACTTTGCCTCTTCTAGCAATGTACAGTACATGTATGAGTGATCAGATCAAGCCTTCATTTTTAGCCATTGATTAATTCATAGTTTAGGTCAAATAAAAATAAAGTACACAATGTAAATTACACAAAATGTAACAGATCAAAGAAGTTTGCTTTTTTTATTATTTTTTTTTATTTTTATTTTTTGTACTGCTATGAGGCTAACTATTAAGCTGCCAGTTTAGCATCATGTAAGCTGCATGGCTTTGGTACATTTCATTTTTGGTTGAAAAATTGCTTTAATTTCATGTACAAATCATTTTTCAAAATTATTTTGTAGGAATAAAACAAAAATGAGAAGTGGAGGACTTATCTCCTGTCCTAAAACGTGTGCACTTTATAAAAAAAAAACCCTGGATGAAACACTGGACTATGTATGAAAAAAACCTTCATTTGAGATCCATCTTATCCTTCTTAATAATAATAAGGATTAATATTGATGATGATGATGATGATGATGATGATGTCAATAATGACTATGATAATAATAACAATAATATAAATTATGATCAAATGAACTGACTCTTCTGCTTATTGTCTGTTTTTTGGATTTTAGAAAGCACTGCATGTATTATTATTATTATTATTATTATTATTATTATTATTTTATTATTATTATGGTTAGACCTTCCATCCCATTACAATCAAACAGCTCATGTAACACTTATATACACTAGATGGCCCCAAGTATTTTGGACACCTGACCATCACACCAACATGTGCTTGTTAAACATCCTATTCCATATTATTCCCCCTTTGTTGCAATAATAAGCTCCACTCTGTAGGATTTCCACTAGATTTTGGGGTGTGGCTGTGGGGATTTGTGCTCCTTAAGTGCATTAGACAGGTCAGGCACTGATGTCAGACAAGCAGGCCTGGGGTGCACTTGGTGTTCCAGCACAAATATGTTCAGGGGGTTGAGGTCAGGTGTCTGTCCAGGACACTTGAGGACACTTCTTCTACACCAACCTTGGTAAACTATGTCTTCATGGAGCTTGCTTTGTGCACAGGGGCACTGTCATGCTGAAACAGGTTTGGGGCCTCTTAGATCCATTTGTTTGCTTCCAACAAAGGCCCACATATAGGTGTGATGGTCAAGTGTCCACAAATATTCGGCTGTATAGTGTAGCTCAGTTCACACAGTAAACATTCACATAGTAACTCACAACTAACACTTCAGCAGCTTTCAAGTAACACTCAAGTAGCACAGTTAACACACAGCCAGCCCAAGTAAAGTTCAAGTCACTAAAGTAACACTTCAAACAAGTAACACGCAAGTAGCTAAGATGATTAATGGATGAAGGATTGAGCTGACATCACTGCTGACTTACCCAGGAGGCACTGTTGCAGTCTGGAGTAGTCTCCTGTTTATGTACATTATTACATTATGTACTGTATATCTGTACATTATTTACAACTGCCACAGCTAGAGCTGGCGGTCGTATACACCGATCAGCCATAACATTAAAACCACCTCCTTGTGTCTACACTCTTTGTCCATTTTATAAGCTCCACTGACCATGCAGGTGCACTGTGCAGTTCTACAATTACAGACTGTAGTCCATCTGTTTCTCTGCATACTTTGTTAGCCCCTTTTTCCCTGTTCTTCAGTGGTCAGGACCCCCACAGGACCACCATAGATCAGGTACTATTTGGTTGGTGGATCATTCTCAGTACTGCAGTGACACTGATGTGGTGGTAGTGTGTTAGTGTGTGTTGTCCTGGTATGTGTGGATCAGACACAGCAGTGCTGCTTAAGTTTTTAAGCATTGTGTCCGCTCACTGTCCACTCTATTAGACATACCTACCTAGTTGCTCCACATTGTAGATGTAAAGTCAGAGACAGTTACTCATCTGTTGCTGCAGTTTACATTGATCATCCTGTAATCCTTCATCAGTCGTCACAGGACGCTTCCCATTGGATATTTGGATGCCTGGCTGGTATATTTGTGGTTGGTGGACTATTCTCAGTCCAGCGGGGTTTAAAAACTCCAGCAGCACTGGAGTACAACACCGATCCACCCACACCAGTACAACACACACTAACACACCACCACCACATCAGGGTTACTGCAGTGCTGACAATAATCCACCACCCAAATAATACCTGCTCTGTGCTGGTCCTGCGGGGGTCCTGACCACTGAAGAACAGCATAAAAGGTGGTTAACGAAGTCTGCAGAAAAACAGATGTACTACAATCTGTATCTGTAAAACTACACAGTGCACCTGTATGGTCAGTGGAGCTGATAAAATGGTCAAAGAGTGTAGATGCAATTAGGTGGTTTTAATGTTATGGCTGATTGGTGTCATTTTCATGTTTTTCATTTTTAGATTTTACCAATTCACATGACACTTGGTGTGGTTGTAGCACCACATGTCTGATACAGAATATAAGGTTTATATCCCTATGTGTGTATTGCCCTTCATGCAAGCGCCCCTGATCTGGGGTAGGCTCAAAGCACGTTTAGGGCAATAGCTTGAAAACTTTTGGTTTTGCCAAAAATGGTGAACTTTGCATGGCAAGTTGGCCTCTAGGAGGTATATTACCCTATTGCATTGTGATTCATTTGTGGAGTAGCACCACCTACTGAATAATGTTCAAAGCAAAAAATCTGACATTCACTAACCAATATCTTGTCATGTAAGGGCTCAAACTTCATAAAATTTCACACCGTGGATCAGTATTACGTTCTTTAGATGCACACCAAATTTCATGAAATTGCATCTACAGGGGGCGCTGCACTGAAACTGAAACATTTTAATATCTCAAGAACCGCTTAAGCAACTATTTTGCAATTCAGTAT
>JAOVVH010000024.1:3121629-3134418 GCA_028566435.1 Scorpiodoras heckelii
GTGTGTGTGTGTGTGTGTGTGTGTGTGTGTGTGTGTGTGTGTGTGTGTGTGTGTGTGTGTGTGTGTATCAGTGGGAAAGCAGCACACACCACCTGCAACCAATCAGCACTTTCTCTGTTTAAACTCATCCAGCACAGTAAAAATGATCTAACTTCACAAAATTCCTGCGGTTCGGTCCAAGTTCTCAGTCCACTGTGCACTGAAAGTTAGAAATCCTAGTCTAAGCTCAGTGTCAGTCTCAGAAAATGGAGTGCACACTATATTGTTGATTTAAGCTGTTCACAGCCGTGTCTTTTGCCCTAAGTGTGTAACACAAAGTGAGCAAGTGTGGCTGGAGAGAATCATAAGGAATCATCTGGAACTAAAGATCTCATGCATGTTTTCAGGAACACAGTGGAGTCAAACTGTAGTTTGTGCCATTACACAACATAATTACATGATCGTGTGTGCAAAAAGAGGTAGATGACTTGCTTTTATAGCTCAGAATGAAAACACTATTTGTTACTCTTATACATAGACATGATTATCACACATTCCAGCTATCCCAGTTGTTTTAAAGGCCACCATATTACACATTGTCACTCAAACAAAAAAATTATTCTGGTAAAGACGAAACGCCTGAATGCATGATCAGATGTGATCCTGAATTCCATGGACTTGATCTTACATTAATTAATATGTGCTCATGCTTTATTATGCTAGTGCACAATCAGAGGAATTTTAGTCATGTGGTGTTGTGTGAGCAAGGGTGACGCAATATTTTAAAGGATTTACCTGTTAACACCACCTGTTTCTATCTATCTATCTATCTCGATGCAATTTTTGTCCCAACATTAGCACAAACCTGGTACTATAGAAATAATAATCTACAATGAAGTACCAGAAAAACTGGAACTGGAGCCTATGAAAAAAACACAGCAACACCACCTATGCACGTCATCGGTTGCGTCTACCAGTGTGTATATAAAGCAATAGATATCTATGGAAGCTTCTAGAGCTGTGTCTGGTGTGTTCAACATAGCATTTCAGAGGTAGAAGCAAAGTTTGGTTTTTCACATTTTCATTCCACATTTCACAGCATTTCAAGGGTGAACCGTGACTATAAGAATTCTGGCAAAACCTCGAACTCACGACAGCAGTGTGGCTGTAAAAAGACCCTGGGTTAAAGTGACCAATGTCGGCTGGCAAGAATCGTTTCATGTGATAGATGTGCATCACTGCCTCAAGTAACATCAGAATTCAATGCTGGGGCCTCAACAAACATCAGCGTGAGGACTGTGCAACGTTCCCTCCAAGATCCCCTACCAAGTATTAACTGGTATCCCAGTTAACGGCAGTGTATCTATAAAGATAAACCATTTAATTTTAGCAATGATGTACATAAATCTGAATAAATTTCACAGTGTTTTTTTTTTTACAAAACAAAGATGGTGCACAATCACAGCAGTGGTGAGTTGGGGAATGTTTCACCTATGGAACGATGTCATACGCTGTGTAGCTCTCTAATATGGAAATCCGTGTTATATAACTTTGGTGACGTACTGAAACATTCAACCTCTAATTATCGCTGTAAACTGCGGTGTGTTTGGATGGAGACATACAGTAGCTCCAGGCTAAATGTTGCATGCGCCAGATTTTACCATGTTGTGTTTCTGCTATCAAAACTTAACAGCTGTTTCACTTTTTAAAGCCGCACACTTCGGTTTTATGACCTTAACACATCCCTGCCAGTAATGACTTGTTTGCCACCATGTCTTTTCCTCTCTGTCTGGCTGCCTCTCGTTAATGCTTGTCATCAGACAAGGGTGCACGTGTGTGTGTGTGTGTGTTTATGTGTATGTATGCTTTACAAAGTGTGTGTAAGTGAGCTGAATACATCCGGCACATGAATACAATGAACTGAATTAGACTTGCAATTAGCTGACAATATGAGAGGGAAAATAGCATTATTTGTTCTTTTTTTTTACAAAGAAGAACTTTGGGCTGAGTTTGGGACATGGCCATATATACAGTATAGACTGGATCGAGGATCGATTACATAGGTCATTGTTTGCTAGCTATTAAGTTTGTATTGATTGCTAATCCCTGAAATTTGAGCACTATAACAAAAGCACAGTTTACAATTGGCTTTTTTTTAAAAGCATACACAGCACTGTGAGTGAATTTTAAGTACATTTTTAACTCTTTATTAGGCACAGAGGTACCTCTAATCAGTGTAAACATATCTGTATTGAGATTTAAGCCTGAATAGGGTGAGGTCTATACTAGAAAGGGTTTCTGACTATTTTCTCTATTCCTCTGCTACTAGAAACACTGGAAAACACCCAGAGGTAGAACTACCAGTGCTGTCAGCATGGTGTGTGAATTCTGGCTCTGACTCTCACTCCACTTCATAACTGGTCTTACCTAGAGACGTGCGTGGGATTGTTTTTCTTTTAATCCCGCTCACACAGTTATTATTTTTTGTTTGTACCTGCCCGTGACATTTTCTAACGAACGTAGTATCCAAAATAGGAATAAACCAGTAGCTTAGTTATACAACTCTAATCTCAGTCAGATACACTGCGAACCTTTGTGGCAAAAATAGCTTTTATTCATAGCTTTCTTTTGTACCTGTTTTGAACACATTGTCTATTCATTCTGAACAACATATTCATATTCTCGTAATCCCTACACCAGACCTTTTGTTATTCCAGAGAAGACTTTTATCAAAGAACAAATCCTTTTTTTTTTTAGCTCTATGACATCCTTTTGTCCATAGTAATAGTGACTTATGCAATGTTTAAAAAAAAACTAAATACACAAGTCTACATCTTCTACAGCTTCAAGTTCTCTTACTTGTTAGCTATGCTAGCCAAATTGTGCACTGGAAAACACAAATACATGCAATAGCTAGCTGTTAATAAATAGCTAATTTATTTAGCTAAAGTAAATCTGTTTTTTAATACTTTTATACAGAAGTAATAAAGCATTCAGTAGCAGTGGAAATGAGACAGAAACACTGTGAATATCAATATTTCCCTCAGATATGTTAGTAAATGACTAAGAAAGGGCTCCATACACTTTTTTTTACACAAAATTACACTTAGCATCAAATGATAATCTACGGCTCATTCTCCAAGAAATATCGACAGTGAGTGTTTGTACACATGGTGAACACGACAAGATTAGCAGTTGGACTTTTTCAGCAAAAAGGATAGTTTGAGTAAAAACTGCTGTAAATGTTGATAAAGATATGACGTTATTGGTATCAGTGACTAGCATTAATCTTACAGCTCTAGTCACAATTTTTAGCATGATACATTTACATAACAGTGCTCTATCATGCTATGCTAAAAAGTGTCTGAATTTAATTATTCAACAACTCAACAAAGCTGTTCAAGATGCTTGTGTAATGGTTTACATTTACTATGCGGTTAGCAGAATGCAAACCTTTTGTCTGTAAACTTCTTAGCTACATTAGCCTTGAAGTTTAATCTGCTTGTTAAGATGTGATGGATCGACTTTCTGCCTCTCCTGTGTTGACTCAGGCTCTTAACTTTTTAATAGCCTTTTGTTAGCACTATTCAATTATAGCACACCTTTAAGCTAAGCTGTTTACTACAGCCTCCGGGCATACAGTGTCCTGGACACCAATATTTGAATGTTTCGGGGGAAAAAACGAATCACTGTCTGGGCAACTAAGGTTTAGGTATGGAGATAAAGCTTAGAATTATGATTCTTTTGGGAATATTAGCACCATATAATAAATACAGTTCATGTTCACATGATAAGATGGCTTCAAACTACATAACATTAAGCAAATAATTCAAATCATGCAACAACATCATCAATCACAAATGAATTACTGTCCTCGCATTGTGGATGGTGTCATCTCAGACATACTCTTGGCTGAAATTTCATTCATTTTTGGTGTCATTACCCTCTTCCACACGAAATTAACATCGGTGAGAGACACCTATATTACATACAACTTAACCCTAACCCTAACACTTCTAAAATACATTACCTGTGTATGTCAGCCTAACAATACTTCTAAAGTTGCTAGTTGCTAGTCAAGTTGTGGCAGATCATTATATATCAACAAGCCTAACATTACTAACTCTCCCAAACATGGCTGTTACACATTTAGTTTTTTATCTTCATTTATACCCAAATAAAAAGCAGTCCTGTATGTTTTTGGGTTTGGGTTTTTTTTGGTAATACCTCAGCCAGAACATGGCTTATCATCTTTAGATGTCAACTAACTAGCTAGCGACTTTAACTCACCTCAATCTCATAAATCCTCCTTTCTGCTGGTATTCTAATGTAAATAAAACTTTCAGCGTAGACTTAAGTTATAGCTTAAAACATATACCTAATAGGGCGGCACGGTGGTGCAGTGGGTAACGCTGTTGCCTCACAGCAAGAAGGTCCTGGGTTCAATCCCCGGGTGGTCTGGGTCCTTTCTGTGTGGAGTCTGCATGTCCTCCCCGTGTCTGCGTGGGATTACTCCAGGTACTTGGTTTCCTCCCACAGTCCAAAGACATGCATATTAGGTTAATTGGTGTCTCTAAAGTGCCCTTAGTGTGTGTATGAGTGTGTGTGTGCCCTACGATGAATTGGCACCCTGTCTAGGGTTGATCCTGACTTGCGCCCTATGCCGCCGGCTAGACACTGGCTCTCCCATGACCCCTCGGACAGGAATAAGCGATTAAGAAGATGAATGAATGAATATACCTAATACTAAGTAGGTGCAATGTTTGCCATTGAAAAAAAGGTAATATAAAAAACATTAATTCTTGCGATATGAGAAGGAAAATTTGATTTGTTTGATTTTAATACTTTTAGAAGACCAGAAGACCAGTTACAGTAGCTCAGTGTTAGACATTTGACTATTGAACAGAAGATAAGCTAAGCTGCCACTGTTGGGCCCTTGAGCAAGGCCCTTAACCCTAATCTGCTCAGTTGTAAATGGGATAAATGTAAGTCATTCTGGATAAGGCTGTCTGCCAAATGCCATAAATGTATTCTAGTTGTAAGAATTAAGACCTAACCTAACCTACCTAATCAACTAGGACACTGTGTTCCAGGTACATGCATTGCCATAATGTACAATATCTTGATGAACTAAGGTTAGGCGATTGAACAATGGTCACATGGCTACTGTTCATAATTGGTCTAATCTCACAGAGTAATTTGCCTTGTTCCATTTCCATGAGTAATACAGAGTGCTCATATTCAGCCATATTTAATGATATGGGAAAAGACAAGCCGAGTCAAAGTGACAGCAATTAGACAAGATTCCTGACATGCCATGTCAGCCCACAATCTCCTGCAGGGCAAATAGGGAGTTCTTATTCACACACAGCCATGTTGCCCTTTAACCACATGCCTTTTCTTTCTTTCTCTCTAAGGAAAGAATGAAAAAAGACTTCCACTTGATTGCCCACAGTTGTTTGCCGACATTTTGAGAAACGGATAGTGCAATGTGGTTAGCATTTAGATGAGGAGAGAGTCTGCAATTCTGTACCGGATATTTCACTGTGGGAAGTGACAGCAATAAAATTTGCCATCTATTCAATGTCCTATTATTAGCGTGACACATCTAATAATATGCTAGCATGTTAATCCTTAAGTGTCTGATTTAACTTCTAGCTATATTTAGGTATGGTAAACTTTTGGCTTTAATTTGCTCGAAACTGTTAGATATGATGCTAGTTTCCAGAATGAACGACATCCGTCCATGAAACCCTACTGAATGGCTACATCCCTTAAGCTAATGCTTATCAGGGTATTCATTAAGAAAATATGCCCCATTGGTATTATACCACAACACCAGGGAATGGTAATAAGTTAAGCACAAATTCCTCTGTTCTTAAGACTTGAGTCTCACAGATGTTGTTTAAAATTGAATGTAACTATGAACAGTTAAAAAGTGGAACATGTTTATTATTAAATTGTTAAAAATGTAATCCTTGACAGATCACTGTAGTATAAGAGCAAGAGTATTTCTGACATGCAAATTCTAAAACAATACTCAATTTCAAAGTTTAGTAAGTTTATTACTTTATCTGTGTATTTTTATTATTTTAGCAGGTGAAGCTGCATTTTCTGGTAAAGGAATCCTGAAAGTTGGAGGCACTGCAGCACCGCGTCACTGTACGACACTGCTGAATTGTTTCGACTGGTCAGAAAGTGTTGACTGATTAACTCTAACACAGCTCTGACACTAGCACCAGCTGTCATTTAAATTACTGGTTTATATTAATGTATATATAGTATGTACCAACCCCATTTCCAGAAAAGTTGGGATACGTTCTAAAAATGCAATAAAAACTGAAATCTGTAATTTGCTAATTCACTTGAAGCTTTAATTAACAGACAAAAAGACAAAGAAAAGATTTTCAGTGTTTACAATGATAAACCTAATTCTATTTGTTGAATATAAACAAATTTAGAAATCGTTGGCTGCAACAGACTCAAAAAAAGTTGGGACAGATGCAAATTACTATTGAAAAGATTCTATAAGTAACACTGGAAAGTTCCACAATTATCAGTTTAACTGGTAGCAGGTGAGGTCATCAAGAGTGACTATAAAAGAAGCATCCACCAAAGGCTTTGTCTTTGCAAGCAAGGATGGGTCGTGGTTCACCACTTTGTGCCAAACTTCATAAGAGAATTGTTATTCAGTTCAAATACAATGTTTCGCAGTGCAAGATTGCAAAGAATTTAAGTCTTTCACCATCTACAGTTCATAATATCATGAAAAGATTCAGGGAGTCAGATGAAATCTCGGTGAATGAAGACCAAAGGTGGAAACCACTGCTGAATGTGTGTGACCATCGAGCCTTCAGGTGGTAATGTTTGAGAAACCATCATGCTGTCATGACGGACATGGGTTAAGGAGTCCTTTGGAAAATCATTGTCATTTAACACAATCCACCGCTGCATCAAGAAATGAGGAAACCATAAATAATTTTTTTCAGAAACACAAGCAAGTTCTCTGGGACCAAAGTCAACTGAGATGGACCGAAAGACAGTGGAAACGTGTTCTCTGTTAATACGAGTCCATATTTCAGCATGATTTTGGGAAAAATGGACATCAGATTTTATGTGGCAAAGATGTTACCAAGGAACCATCCAGATTGTTACTAAGGAATAGTACAAAAACCTGCAATCTGTGTTAGCATTAGGGAGCTTCATTGACCATCGCATGGGTGATCTGCATATATGTGAAGTTACCACTGATACAGAGGTTTATACTGGTATGGTTTATATTGGTATGGTATGCTGCCATTAAGACAACATCTTTTTCCAGGAACTCCATGTCTATTTCAGCAGGACAATGCCAGGTGTCATTCTGCACGGTTACAACAGTGTGACTTGACAGGCTTGCCTATAGTCCAGATCTGTTTCCTACTGAAAATGTATGGTGCATCATGAAGATGAGAATCAGACAACAGTGACCACGGACTGTTGAGCAGCTCAAGTCTTGTACACAGCAAGAATGGGCAAAAATTCTACTTCCAAAAGTGCAACAATTAGTATCTACAATTCCCAAATGATTAAAAAGTATAAAAGAAAAGGTGATGTGACCCAGTGGGAAACACGCCTCCACCTTTATTTGTGTGTGTTGTGAGCATCAATTTCCAAATTTGTTTATAGTTAATAAATTGAATTAAGCTCATCATTGAAAACACTGAACATCTTTTCTTTGTCCTTTAGTCTGTTAAATACAGGTTCAAGTGAATTAACAAATTATAGATTTCAGGTTTTATTGCATTTTTATAAAGAGTCCCAATCATTTCTTTAGTAACATCTTATTCACAGGGACTTCACAGTGTGTGCCAGATACACCACATAATTCTGTCAGAAAAAGAGGTTTTCTTTAAGGAGATGTTTATTTAACATTGTTGGAACAATTTTGACTTTATAACAGTCAGAAAGCTGTTAATTTAGGTTTTCCTCTATAGGTAAGTCATCAAGACTTAGAATATTGCAGGAATGAAAAAGAAGCTTGGTAAGCGAACAACTCTTTACAATTGCTATAATGCAAGTAATAACAGGACTGACTTCTTTCTTTGATGTTCCACAACATTAAATGTGACTATAACGGTAAAAAGTCCAATGAGTTGCTTTATAATGAAGAGGAATAAAACACTCCAGAATGTGCTTCTATAGGAAAATACTCTACTTTCAGATAACCATAATTCAAGTCCTTTAATATTGAACTATAACATCACAGTCCCAAGTGATTTATTCCTTGCTAAGTGTTGCATAGTGGTGAATAAGAGATCAGTGTGCTCAGCTCAAGTCTGACATTTTATCTGAATTTATAGACATTTGTAAACTGACTGAGTCCAACTCCCAACCACATCTCAGTGTTAAACCCGTTATGCAATTCATTATGGATTACACAATCTCTCACACACTGAGAATAAAACCTCTTGAAAATAAAAACACACTTCCAAGAAGAAATGATTCTGTTTACTCTAGCAATTGGGATGTTTCTGTAAACATTTGGTATTGCAGTGAGACCCCTAACTAGAGGTATAGTGAAGTCCTGGACAGAGCCGGCATCATTACAGTTTCTGGATGTTCCTAAGTTGAGGCAGATTTCTCTCAAGACAGATGATAAACTCTGTATCTATTTTTATCCAAATCATTTCTCAGCCTCTTAACAAGTTTCCATAGGATGCGTGTTCTGCTTTCATGCTCACTTGAACCTCTTGAACTTTTTTAGAACAAGGCTGAGTTTTGGCATTAAGATATTCCACCCATGATCCCAGCCTCTTACACACAATAATGCAGTTTTCCCTGAGAAAGTGCGGCTTGCAGAGTTGGGGCATCTTGGATAAATTTGAGGACTGGAACGCAGCCAAGAATGGAAATAGCAGCCTTTGTGATCTGCAGCTCCTGTGTCTGGTGTTGTCACAATGCATTCAGTGCATACATGCAATCCAAGATGTCTGCTATATTAAAGAGCTACAGTGTTTTACCTGTGTCCACATAGTGAGACTGAATGCATTTGACTTCTTTTTAAATTCCAACTAAATGCAGAGCAATACTAAGTCTTATAATCTCTCCAACAGAACCTTTATGTATTTTTCAGTCTTTTTAGGCTAAAATATAAAAAACATATATGAATTTAGCCTGTGGTATTTGTAATTGTTAGTAGTGTTAACACTGACACAGATTACTTTATTACCTCTGCCATGGAGGTTATGTTTTCGGTGTGGTTTCTTTGCTTGTTTTTGGTTTGTTGGTTTGTCTGTCACTACAGGTCTGATTGGCATGACAATTGGTGGAAAAGGGTAGCATGGGCCAAGGAAGAACCCCATAAAGTTTAGAAAAGATCCAACTTCCAGTATGGATGAATGTGTTATTTTTGCAAATTGAACTGGGTTTGTTGCGCATGCATGATCCCATCGTGAACTATGTTTCTCACGCACATGTGATCCCTTGTCTGTTGGCCTTGGCAGAGATCAGCACTCTCCATGGTCATAGCATCTTAGGGTTTTGTTTACACATGACTGATTTCCTAAATCTAATTTTTAAACTGAGTCTGTATTGTAAGTCCTATGGTTATGTTCACATTAGATACTTCTTTGCACAATTTTGATGTTTTGTGGGGCAGTGTAGCTCAGTGGTTAAGACATTGGGCTACTAACCAGAAGGTCATGAGTTTAAGTCCCACCGCAGCCAAGCTGCCACTGCTGGGCTGCTGAGCACAGCCCTCAACTGCTCAGTTGGGTAAATGAGATAAATGTAAGTTGCTCTGGATAAGGGGGTCTGCCAAATGCCATAAATGTACAACCCCAATTCCAAAAAAGTTTGGACGTTGTGTAAATAATAACAGACTGTAATGATTTGCAAATGTCATAAACCCATATTTTATTCACAATAGAACAAAGAGCACATATCAGATGTTGACAGTGAGACATTTTACAATATCATGATAAATATTAGCTCATTATGAACTAGATGGCAGCAAAACATCTCAGAATAGTTGGGACGGTGCAACAAAAGGCTGGAAAAGTAAGTGATACTAATAAAAAACAGCAGGAGGAGCATTTTGCAACTAAGTAGGTTAATTGGCAATGCATCAGTAACATGACTGGGTATAAAAAGAGCATTTTAGAGAGGCTGTCTCTCAGAAGTAAAAATGGACAGAGTTTCACCAAACTGCGCAAAACTGTTTCTAAATCTTGTGGAACAATTTCAGAAAAATTTTCCTCAATGTAAAATTGCAAAGACTTTGAATATCCCACCATTTACAGTATAAAATATCATCAAAAGATTCAGAGAATCTGGAGAAATCTCTGTGCAAGTTAATTCTGCATCATGTAAATATTTTCTCAGATGTGGTTTTTGTCTATGTTGATGGTTGACATTCATACTCAGTGACCCACAAGTGTCTATCCTTAATGAGATCTCATGTGTCCTCTCAAACTATGGCTATAGGAATCAAGTCTGGTCTCAAAACATTTACTGTATTTACTTGGATTTGTCTCTTGATTGGCATTTGTACTACAAACTAAATATGGTCTTGGTCTTGACTAAGAGTTTGTAAAATTGCACAAAGCTTTATTATTTTTTTTAGAAAGATTATCACTGGAACAATGCACAAATGAAGCCATCGACTTGAAGTAAAAGCTCGGCCTTGTAAAGGATTTTCAGTCTTGAT
This sequence comes from Scorpiodoras heckelii, assembly GCA_028566435.1. Classification (NCBI taxonomy): domain Eukaryota; kingdom Metazoa; phylum Chordata; class Actinopteri; order Siluriformes; family Doradidae; genus Scorpiodoras; species Scorpiodoras heckelii. Next base: position 3,132,299 of record JAOVVH010000024.1, read on the forward strand.
CTTGATTCAGTCTCACTTGGATTCATTGATATTTGATCTTGATTTGAACTCAACTCCCTATAAGAAATTCCTCTTTGTCTTCACAAATTGTCAAGTAAATCATCAGTTTACACCTCCTTTCACAGAATGTTGTGACTGATTGTGCTTTGCCATGTTGTGGACACTGGAGTTGCCTAGCATCACTGTGATTGACAGGAGAGAATGTGTATGCCGTCTATCCCAAACAGACATTATGGCCACTTTTGCTATTTTGGACTCCTGACCATGGAATGCTGTGGCAGAAAAAAAACGATTTGTGTCACTTCAACCTGATGATATGACCAGACTTTAAGTATCCAAGTCCAGTTGATTCAGTTCGTATAGTTGCTTTCATATCCACACAGATTCCTGATGAAAGTTAGCTACTGCTTAGCTAGCAACCAACATGGAGATTTAGCCATAGATTATATAATCTATACAGAAGGTACAACAAATTTAGCACAGACAACAGTGATCTTTTTTTAAAAAAAGGAAAGTTTAGAAAGCAGATTGCTTCTTCATCGCCCCAGACCTAACTTGCCCCTTCACGATGGGTTTCATTTAGGTTGTCATTCTTGTTACAAATGTTTGACATCTGCCAGGAAGCACAGAAAAGAAAAAAGTATCAAGCCTCATTTTGACTGGAAATTACAATCAGATTTGAACCACCTTCAGATTGCTTGAGTCTGACTGGAAAAAAGGATTGCATGTGTTTTAATGCTGTTCAAAGAGAAGGAGCCGCTCCTGCTCCTGCTCCTTCACTGATTTGATGTTCCTCATTGTCACAAGTTTCACTGATGTTCTCGATACAAACAATAAGAATCGAAAAGCATGGTGCACCAATTTAAAAAAAGCATGAACTGTGATTTGGCTTGGAAAAATGAGCGACAGCCGGAAGTTTGAAGCTCTTACAGGATCACTAGCTACCTGAGTCATCTCATTTCATCTCATCAATAAGAACTGTTTGGACTGATCATCACAGGGATGAGAAGATAGATCGATACAGCCTGCCGCAATGCGAAACAACATGACATGGTAAACACTCTCACACACAATGTATATGATGATCTGGTTCCTCCACATGCTTGTGTGTTATGGACAGGTGTGACGGATCCAAGCTTTCATCAACCCTATGCGTCAGCATCGTCGCCATGGTTACGGTACCAAACACCGGAGGAAGTGTTTATGACACGCCTGGAATAAAACAAAGGATACCGTGCAAAGTTGGCCTTGAGAGCGAGCTAACAGCTGCAGCGATTCACAGGTGGAAAAAAGTGTGTGTTTATATTAAAGAGCCTATACATCGGAGCTCGGCATTGTTTCTTATTCAGTTATGTTCCTTTATTTCTTATATAAGCATTAAACTTGCACATCTGACTAGCTGTCTACCTTTGTGTTTGTAATTGAGAATAATATGTAAGGAATAAAGCACTTGAGGGTGTGCTGTTATAGGAAAATAAACCCAGTAACAGGGTTTGTGATGCGGCCTGGCAGTTACTGTTGCCACCCCAAAGTTGATTAATTTCCCATATCAACGCATTCCAAGGTGTTTTATTCCTATTCCACTTTTGAAGTTTGCCAATAATTACAGCTTATTCATTAGAGATTGACACGCTGTACCTTTGATCCATTTATACAGTTGTTATGTTTAATGTGCTTGATACAGTAGTTCCTGTAATTTCTTACATTATAACAGCTACAGTAAAAACTGTTGTTCCTTCATTAGTTACCTCTGTCCTGAAGTTAATAATTAAAAAACATATGCTTATCATGTTGCAAAGAGGTTTTCTGTTATAAGAACAGTATAGTGTTATACTCTTTTCATTCAGTCCTGTGCAGAAGTCTTAGGCACTCTATTTATGTTTTTAGGTACAACGTTTGTTATTGATAGTTTCCTGATAGAGTCCTGAATTACTGAGTCAGTACAAAAATATTTTATATTTCCAAATGTTACTTTTCCAACACAAAATTAAATCTTATACAAAAATGTTTGCATGTTACATACAAAAGCAACACATTACATAACAGACCACTTTTCAGACAAAAAAAACATAATGAAGGCTGCTGGGTTTTACTGCAAAAAAAGAAGTAAGTGTGACAGT
>JAOVVH010000024.1:3273673-3285158 GCA_028566435.1 Scorpiodoras heckelii
TCCTCCGGGTACTCCGGTTTCCTCCCACAGTCCAAAGACATGCATGTTAGGCTGATCAGTCACTCTAAATTGCCCGTAGGTGTGAATGTGTGCGTGAGTGTGTGTGAGGCGACCTGTCCATGGTGTACCCCGCCTGGGATTGCTGGGATTGGCTCCAGCCCCCCCGTGACTCCGACTAGCAGGATAAAGCGAAAGATGATGGATGGATGGATGGATGGATGACTCGTCAACATATCTTCTTTGTTCAGCATTTATCTGAAAGGTACATCCTGAATGCACAAACGTGTGTGATCTCCAAATGCATGATCATCCCAAAAAATATAAATACAAGTTCAAAAATACACCAGTATAATTGAAGAGATGGGAAAAATGTATTTATTCTGGAAAAAAAAAAACAAGAAGAAGAAGAAGCTATGATTGTATTCACAGCCGACGACCTGCTATGAACTTCATAAATGTGTTCATTTGAAAAGAGACATGGTTACAGAGTCAGTTTTTCTGTTTGCTAATGAAGCAGTATGTACGTATGTATGTATTAGCACATTTTGTCGCTTAGCTGACTTTATTGCCTTGAGTTACAGCCTTGGAATTACAGAGACGAACTCTTTTTCAGTTCAGTTACAGTCCATTTGGACAGTTTGAAGGAATTTCGACACCCCTACTTTAAAACATGTTGGAACAGACTTGACGAAAACTTTCACAGATACAGAACACTGCCAGTTAAATTTTTTTAACACCGTATATAACATGTTTAGTTCACCTTCAAGAAATGGATGCAGGTAGAATCCTGTAGAATTAGAAAATCTAAGTGTGTGAGTATCTTTTTTAAAAAGACTGGAAAAAGCTGATCTGGATAACTGTAATGAGACGCTTGAAGCACAGGACATGTTTGTGTTACAGCTGATGTGCAGTAACTGTTGTCAAGTCCACGACTAGACGAGATTGAGTCAAGAGTCTTAATGGGATCAAGGCCAAGTCAAGAGAGCAAGACCATATAACATCACGTCCTTTTCTTTTCTTTTCGGGTTTCCTGCCCGGGTTTCATGGCCACCCATCAGGCATCTTTCCCATATCATACAACAGCTACTAACCAAGCAAGGCGAAGGCTATCACATGCTTCGTCCCAGGCACTTGATATCTTTTTGAACTGCTGCATATGCAACATCATGTTTTGGTGGTGGTGTAACACACTCATAGTAAAGAGCTATCCACCCACTTCTATATCCATGATCTCACAGGTGCCCATGATTGGTTAGTATCACTGTTGCTGTTGATATTGATATTGATATCCCTCTCTTCTATGGCCAGTTTTGCTCTTTGGACTCCCGGTCATGGGTGACTACGGCATCATCAGTATTTAAACTTGTGATCTTTTCTGTCGCGACACTTAGGAACCCCAATAAGCCCTTTTAAATGTTGGGTTTGGCTTCATTATGACTGAACTGTTTCCTAGAAACACTTTCTTTTTTTTTTTTTTTTTTTTTACTACAAATAATACAATCTCATAATTAATACTAACACTGTATAATATCAGCTGTAACACAAATCTCTGAATTTATCTATAATAAAGCACACATTCAGAGTTCTGTTACAGTGGGCAAGATGTTAAATACACAGATTTCAATACAGAAGAAGAATACATTTCACATATTTCATTGCAAATAGTGGGTAAGTCAAAAAAAATGTTTGACTGGCAGTGTACCTCATACGCAGACTTAGATATGTTATGACATTAATGTTAGAAAGATTTAACTGCTCACGGTACACCATCACAACTATAAATACAGCGCCACAGCTATAGTGTGAAAAGTGTAGCATTTTTGTAAGCATTTAAGAATGTAAATGGTCTTCCATTTGAGAGAGAGAGTGTGTGTGTTTGTGTGTGTGTGTGTGTGTGTGTGGTTGTTACTGTATATACTGTACACACTGAATGACAAACATACAGCAAAAAAAAAATCGAACAGATAAGCTCTTTTTGTCTTTCTTTTCCGTAAACATTTTTATGCATGGTCATACCTGATATTTTACACAAGTGCAATATTGTGTATATATCAGTGTGTATATCAGTGTCAGGGGTTTTATTTAAGATACATAGTGTGTTGGATTGGGACACAGCCCAATATGTAGTTTGTATGGATTTGCAATGTATTATTATTATTATATATATATTTTTTTGTAGGAGTAGTCTTTGTGCGTATGATCAAGGTCATGAACTGTTTTGTTCACTTTAGGCTTCCTCTTTAAGATCAATTTCTTACTGAACACTCCTTTCGTCTGGCCGACGGTGCAGATACGCCGACTCTTTGGCTTCGGCCCAAATGAATACAGCATGCAAACTTAATTCCTGTTAAATCCCTGTTGGAGTTTCTGTGCTGAAAGCCACTCCATCCATGATTAACTTGGCGGTTTTGTCCCAAACCGCTATCCACCCTACATGCTCACTTCATCCCTGCTCATGCTCACTACAGAGTGTCAGGTGCTGATATTAAGTGTTCATATTATGGTAATATACATACAAAAACAGTTAAAAGTCTGCTGTCCCTATGCTGCAGAATATGGCCGACTTTTTCTAGGGTGCTATCAACCCAGGCAGCGTCCTTCTAAATGCAGAGCTGAGGGGCGAGTCTTTATTGTTAATCGTCCACGATACAGTGCAGTGTGTGCTCAAATTACTGCAATGTACTGTATAACCAAATTATTGTTTCATGCCTACAGTAGTTTAGACACTTTGTAGACTTTTTTCTATTTCTAGAGATTCCTGCTGGTGACATTCCTACATAATGAAAAATAATGGATAGCCATGAATATTAAGTGTATTATTAAGTGTAAATATGACTCATGACTTAACAGCACAGGGAAATGAGATTGTTAATTATGTAAGTGTAGCCACAGCTTAACAGATGAGAACGAGATAATCATGTGCGGACACTACTTAGTAAAGCAAGAAAATTAGATCATTACATAAGTGTAGGCATGACTTAGTAATGTGGGAACAAGATAATTAAGTGTGGTTGTAAACTGAGAGAATGAGATCATTGCACGTGACTACAACTTGGCAATGCGAGACAATGAGATAATTAAATATGGCCATAAATCTGTCATGCAAGAGAACGAGATAATTAAATGTGGCATTGACTCTGTAATGTGAGAGAACAAGATAATTAAATATGGCTATGACTCTGTAATGCAAGAAAATGAGATAATTAAATATGGCCATGACTCAGTAATGCAAGAAAATGAGATAACTAAATATGGCCATGACTCTGTAATGCAAGAAAATGAGATAATTAAATATGGCCATGACTCAGTAATGCAAGAAAATTAGATAACTAAATATGGCCATGACTCTGTAATGCAAGAAAATGAGATAATTAAATATGGCCATGACTCTGTAATGCAAGAAAATGAGATAACTAAATATGGCCATGACTCGGTAATGCAAGAAAATGGGATAATTAATATGGCCATGACTCGGTAAAGCAAGAAAATTAGATAATTAAATATGGCCATGACTCGGTAATGCAAGAAAATGGGATAATTAATATGGCCATGACTCTGTAATGCAAGAAAATTAGATAATTATAAATGGCCATGACTCGGTAATGCAAGAAAATGGGATAATTAATATGGCCATGACTCTGTAATGCAAGAAAATGAGATAATTATAAATGGCCATGACTCTGCACTGCAAGAAAATTAGATAACTAAATATGGCCATGACTCTGTAACGCAAGAAAATGAGAATTAAATATGGCCATGACTCTGTAACGCAAGAAAATGAGAATTAAATATGGCCATGACTCAGTAATGCAAGAGAATGAGATAATTAAACATGGCCATATTTAATTTAATCTAATTTCCTGGTATTACAGAGTCATGGCCATATTTATCTTGTTTTCTTACAATACAGAGTCATGGACATATTTAATTCTGTAATGCAAGAAAACAAGATAATTAAATATGGCCATGACTCTGTAATACCAGGAAATGAGATTAAATTAAATATTGCCATGATGCTCATGAAATGTGAGTGAGATAGTTAAACGTGGCCTTGACTCTGTAATGAAAGCGAACAAGATAATTAAATGTGGCCATGACTCTGTAATACCAGGAAATTAGATAATTAAATGTTTTTGTGTAAGCTTTTTCAGTTAGAACAATTTTTTTAAATATAATACACAAAACAGTGAACACCTCAGTTCTGTAATTTACAATAATGAGATAAAGTAGATGACGTGGCCGTTGTCATATCTGTTTTGTTCTTTACTATGAAACCACATTGAAACAGCTTTTTTATCGGCCTCAAAACTGAAGACATATCTTACTTAAAGACTTTTTTTTCCCCCTTTTCCTTGATTCTCAGTTACAGTGAACTGATACGAAGTCATGGCCATGCATTGTTTTTATTTGAAGTAGTGATGTCACCAGTAAAGGTCTGTATATTCCCCTTTTCCAGTTGTTTCCCCACTATTGAGGTGCACCAGCAGATATTAACAAAAATCTATATTGGAATATGAGAACATTTGATTAACTAGAAAGTAGAAGTGTGACCGAGGAACAGATTAGGATTTTCCTCCCTACCTTAACGTTCAACGCTCTCATAGATGTGTAATAATAACAGGATTGTTTTGATGAAACCAGGTCTTGAGTAAGATTCGAAAATCTTGGCTAGACGGGACATGACCCAGAGACATCAGGTGTCTTGGATTCCTCATTAACACACTACAAGTCATCACATGCACGCTCGCATGATCTTACACACCGCGTCAGGCCACAGCTCTGATCCTATAACAGTGTTCGAATTCATTTTATATTTATATTGTCATTGGGTATTTACTTATTGTGGGGGAAAAATTTGGTTCTGTGAACCATGACGGTATGTAGAGGGGAAAAAAGTAAAATGAAATTAATAAAAGTTAACTAAAAGTTCAGAAATATTGTCTGTGCTTTGTATAACCTGCTGACCGTTTTTCCTCTGACAAGGTGTTTAAGCAACGTAAGAACAATGTAGTGAAAGTTTTGCTTTTCAGTGTGCCAAGTTTACTCCATGTCCCTAATAAGAAACCAGGCATGTGGTTTGCATATTATACTTCACATTCTTTCACTGCTATAAGTGAAAAACATTAACAAATAAAAATGCAACATGATTCACATTTTGTTGAATGTCACATGCGCCATGCTGATTGGCTATTGCACGCCAGTCTGATTCGTCAGGAATAAAAATTAGAGCTGGAGAAATATAAGAGGAAATTAATCTGCTGAGTACAATGTGACATCGTAAGTAACTTAAAAATGTTTTCACAAATATTTCAGTGCATTTTTTTCTTATGATAGTCTTGTGATTTTCTGATTGGCTATTGCAATTTTTTTTTTGCAGTTTAGACTTGTTTTTGTTGTGTTTTCTGATTTCTGCTGCATTTTTCTTTTTGTTGCATTTTCTGATACACTGCTGCACTTTCATGCATTTTCTCATTTGCTATTGTGTTTTTGTTGTGTTTTCAGGTGCCTTTTTTCTTTTTGTTGCATTTTCTGATTTGCTGTGCATTTTGGTGCATTTTCAGATTTTTTTATTGCATTTTTTTTTTGTTTTCTGATTTTCTGATGCATTTTTCTTTTTGTTGCATTTTAATGCATTCTCTGACTTGCTATTGCATTTTTTTTTTGTTTTCTGATACCTTTTTTTCTTCTCGCTTCATTTTCTAATTAGCTGGTGCATTTTTTTTTGTTGCATTTTCTGATTCGCTGTTGCATTTTCTGATTTTTTTATTGCATTTTTCTTTTTCTTGCCTTTTCTAATATGCTGTTGCATTTTTATTAGTTTTTTTTCTGATTTCTGTCACGCTTTTGTTGCATTTTCTGATTTTTGCTGTCGTGTTTATGCTTCTGTTGCGTTTTTGATTCGTTAATGTGTTCTGCACTTGAATGCCACCATCACGATAATCACTGTATCTTGTGAGTAACCAACAAGCACAGTTCTGTTCTGAAGTTTGCGGTACACATTGGACACATTCTTGAGTATATGAATACAATTATAACGGTAATGACACGTTTCTGACTTGTGGGATGTGTTCACGTCTTCATCTGTTAAAAAAAAAAAGTGTCTTTGCCTTTTCTTTTCCTGTCCTCTAATGAAATTAACATGGCAGTTCCACAAATTAGGCAGTTATTGTTTAACATGGAGGAGTTACAGTCTCCAATATGGGAAGAAAAGAAAAGACATTTTAGAAACACCATTTATTTAAACTCTAATAATTAGCACTGAACAAAAGAAGTCAAGCTTAAACAGTATTTACAGAAAAGAGCAACACTAAATTTGACCAAACTTAAAATCTCTTAACACACGTATATTTTGTATGATTTTCAGCTGCAGCTGGTGTGTAAGGCCTTGCTCCAGTACTGTATTTCACATTTTGTCCAATTTCCTTGATTGAGTCTATCCTAAGGGCTGTTCATTCGATTCATCATCAGGGGCTGACACTATGCATGCTAATTAGCATGACATGACTCCAAGGTCAAGTAAAGGAAAGTGGACAAGGGCACGATGGAAACAGTCTTGGAACATGTGATTAAACAATAAAATACTTTTACGCCATTTCTATTTATAGCACAAACAGTAATGAGAAGGTGTGGTCTCACTTTTGGCTACAAAAACCATTTCCTATGCCCTCCACATCACGTACTTGCTGTTAATTACTCAGCGTCGACGTGAGGTCGTAGCCGAAACGTTAAAGGTGCAGTTTGTAATGTTTGAAAGTGTTTCAAGACTTGTAACAATCCAATATCTTTTAAAGATATCTTAGATATGCAGTGATTTGACAGATTTCCACAGCTTAGATCAGGTTCGTTTCTACATTTCCGGCTTCTGTTTAAAATTTTTTCTGGCCCTGAAATAAGCTGCTCAACTCTACGACTTTAAAAAGCAAAACAAAACAAAAAAAAAATTATGGCACAAAGTTAGTCTGTAAGACCCGTGAGTGTTTTCACAGCGGTTCACCTCAGGGCCAGAGGAGAGTGCTAAACATTACAAATGGCTCCTTTAACTTTTAGACAGGAGAATCAGTGTAGCTGTGTGTGTTTAGTGAAAGAGGATGCGTTTATGTTTCGTGTTGGGGATCTGCTCCCGGCTCTTCAGCCTCCTCACCGCCTCCCTCATGTGTTTGGGCTGCAGAGGAGGAGTGTCTCCCCACTTCTCACACACATCTAGAGCTACATAAATACACACACACACACACACACAGAGGTTAACAAGAGCACAAACACAACCATCATCATATTTCAGCTCCTATCTGTTAAATACAGCTTACCTTCTTCAACAATCTCCCCGGCGAACACTTTAGAGATGCCGGACATGGCGATGACGACGTTCTGAGACACCGATGATCCCGTGATGGACTGAATAAGCTGAAAGTAAGACCTGCATTTAAGTACATTCAATAATAATAATAATAATAATAATAATAATAGTTCTACAGTGTTGTTGAATTCTTGAATCTGATTGGTCACAATTTTCTATAACAACAGCTCAGTAGACAGTAGTGTAATGCTGGTCAAAGTTTCCCATTTGTTACAGAATCCAGTATCAGGTCCATTGTTTTCTTTTTCTTCCTCATATTCTTTCTTTATTATTTTTATTCATTCATTCATTATCTTAACCACTTATTCCTGTCCCCAGGGTCACGGGAGAGCTGGTGTCTACGCGGTGTCATAGGGTGCAAGGCAGGTTCAACCCTAGACAGGGCGCCAATCCATTGTAGGGCACAAGTACACACGCAAGGGGCAATGTAGAGACACCAATTAACCTAATATGCATGTCTTTGGACTGTGGGAGGAAACCGGAGTAAACCCACGCAGACACTGGGAGGACGTGCAGACTCCACACAGAAAGGACCCAGACCGGTCCACTCCACCCGGGGATCGAACCCGGGACCTTCTTGCTGTGAGATGACAGCGTGACCCTCTGCGCCACCGTTCCTCCCTTATAATTTTTATTATTGTACTTTATTATATTTACATTGTAAGTGATTTTGTTTGAAAGAGTTTCGTTTTTAAACAATTAAAGCTATGTAATAACAATAATAGACAGGTACCGGCTCAGGCTCAAGCTTTAAGTATACTAATAATGATACTAATTGATACTATTTATTGATAATTTATTGATTATACTATTGATACTGATAATAGCACGTCGTTGGGTGTGAAGCACAACAGCACCCCCCTTGTGGAGAATTTTCGTGAGTGAGTGGGTGACAGACAGCCCAGTCCCATGGGGTGCTTAACATCTAAAAACATGTATATTAAACAATAAAAAGCATCTAACTGTTGATATGGTGAAGCTTTCTTTTTTCGAATACAGAGAGAGAATTAACTTCAGGTGAGAAGCTGCTCTAACATAAGCGATAAGTTGTTTCGTGGATTTTCTAAAAACGTTCAATGTAACTTATAAACGGTTAAAAAACGATGACATGGTCATCAGTAAATGAACAAAATATAAGAGGAATAAAATCCTTCAGGAAAAATAATCCACTTCGGGGTAGTGAGAGTAATTTTGCTTTGTGTCGAGCTACATCACGCATCAGCGTCGTTGATTGTTTTCCTAGAACAGAACACCACCCAAGGTTTTCAATTCAATCACTACACACTGAAGACCATGTTTAACAAACCCAGTATCAGGATTTTCACTGGTGGCTCTGGGTTACCAAAAAAGGTTTGTATGTCAGTAACGGAGAGGAACACGTTACATAACGGAGCATTTTTCAGAGCAAAAACATAATGAAGGCTGCTGGGTTTTGCTGCAAAAAAAGGAGTAAGTGTGACAGTCAAAGTCTCCAGAAGACCTGTGGGAGATTCTCCAAGACACTCAGTAAAACTTACCAGCTAATTACTGTACAGTACGACGCAGAAGTATTAGACACATGTAAAGACGCTTTCCATGCTATAATAATGAAGATGTTTCTACATCTGAGCTGTGAACTGAAGCAGTGTTTATCTCACCCTTTTGATTGCTGCTTTAGGGAAAGCTGAGCGTCTGTACATCTCGTACCGGTTCAGCTGCTCCTCTGAGAACGAAGACACCAGCACCCTGCACAACACACACACTTTGTTACTTATTAAATATCCAAGTTAAACGACACCTTCTACACCCAACCCTTTACACTATGTCTAATAATACTGAGATAGATCCAGTATTGAGCACTTCAGTATTCATACGGTACACAACAAAGACTGTAGTGCATCATACATATGTCCATTAGAGATCAGTCTGGGAGTCTGAGCCCTACTTCCTACATAAAACATAAAACAGGATGTTTTCTTCAGAAGCTTCTAAACCTTTTAACGTGCACAACTTCGGTACTGAAATAAGGGTTCCTACACCCCGTACCCTCTGTGCACTGTTCCACACTATACAATCTACAGGATATTTCTGTGTTTTAACAGACTTGATTAGATAGATAGATAGATAGATAGATAGATAGATAGATAGAGACAGACAGAGAGATAGAGAGATAGATAGATAGACAGACAGACAGACAGATAGACAGACAAATAGATAGACAGATAGATAGATAGATAGATAGATAGACAGACAGATAGATATACAGACAGACAGACAGACAGATAGATAGATAGACAGACAGACAGAGAGATAGATAGACAGACAGACAGACAGACAGACAGAGAGATAGATAGATATATATATATATATATATATATATATATATACAGACAGACAGACAGACAGATAGATATACAGACAGACAGATAGATGTATTAATCCCAGAGGGAAATTTGTGCATTACCGCAGCTCAAATATAGTAAGTAACAAAACTGTACAACAGGAGTATTACTATACAATATTGTACAGATACATAGTAAAGAGCAATATGTACTAAGTAAGAATGTATAAAATATATAAAGTAAAATAAATAAAACTTTAAGAGTGAAATGTTCAGAGCGAGTAGTTTGTATACTTATTGAAGTTACACTATGATGGTGTATTGACACATGTAAGAATCCTTCAAATGCCTATGAGTTACGTGCAAATTCACACAAGCTGTGTAACCAGATAAAGAGTGTAGTGCAATTAACACTATTATGTAATAATAAATAGTATGGCATAACAAAGTGACAGAGCAAAGTGATAGGGGTATGCTAATGAGTATTGAAATAAGGTGAATAATGTCCAGTGTGTATGTGACTCAGTGTATAATAATGTCCCGGCACAGTGTAGAACTGTGCACATGTTAGGATCGGCTGTTTTTGTAAACAATTAATAGCTCTGAACAGCCGTGTCCCTAGTCAGGGGCTGCATCCTTCGAAGCACGCGGTCTACAAAGGCTGTATACACCACGACGTCTGAACCGAAACGAGGCAGTCTGCTCTACGGCAGATTTACACTATGGACAGGTCGCCAGTCCATCGCATGGCCAACACACACTCACACTCACATTCACGCACACATTCAGACCTACGGGCAATTTAGACTGACCGATCAACCTAACATGCATGTCTTTGGACTGTAGGAGGAAACCGGAGTACCCGGAGGAAACCCACATAAGCACGGGGAGAGCATGTGAACTCCACACAGAACGGCCCGGACCAGCCCGGGAATCGAACCCGAAGCTAACCACTACACCACCGTGCCGCCTACAGATAAACTAATCCCATCCAAATACGGCTCATGAGCACAAAAGCAAAAAACTCATCCTCAAACCACAACATCTCAGCGCCTCAGCTCGGAAAGACTCACTGCATCTTCTGGATCTCGTCTTCGTCCACCTTGTGTCGCTTGTCCTTCTTCTTCTCCGGCTCCACTTTGACTTTTTTGGCGGGTGGAGGATGAGTGCTCGGGTGTCCTTCGTCATCCTCGTCTCTCCGGGCCTCTTCCTTTGCTACGCCCTACAGACGGTTGGAGGGTGAACGGTTAGGGAATGAAATGTCCATTCAATAACCATTCTTATCCTACCCCTATTACTGCATCTCGTCATATCCGGACACCGCTCACCGCTCGGTCCTCCTGTTTCACCGTGGACCGATCCGTCGTCATCTCTGACGCCGCGTTTCCTCTGCTCGGACCCTCGGCCGGATTTTTATCCTGGTGGACGCTGTCTGAGATCGCAACATCAGTTCCTGGTTCATTCTTTATGCGTGCTGGGTCGGCCATGTCTGCATGATGCATAAACAAAAAAAGCACAAATAATAATACACAAATACACTGATATCGCTCTGGACCAGTCTGGGAAACTCTTCACATGGTGACATTTTGACATTTTCTACTATAGTTCAGAAAAATATATCGTACTCCACACGTCTGTCTATATTTGTGATCTAATCTTCTGCCAAATATCTGAACCACACAATTCACTCCCTTTATAATTCTGTATTGCACTTGACAGAATGAGATACGGTGCTGGGGCAGCCGTGGGCTTGTGGTTAAGGAACCAGCCTTGTGATCGGAAGGTCACCGGTTCGATCCCCGCAACCAACA
>JAOVVH010000024.1:3423864-3438507 GCA_028566435.1 Scorpiodoras heckelii
ATGTAGAGAAACAGATGGACTACAGTCTGTAATTGTAGAAGTACAAAGTGCAGCTATATGGGAAGTGGATCTGAGAAAATGGACAATGAGTGTAGAGAAAAGGAGGTGGTCATAATGTTATGTGTGATCGGTGTATAACAAGCTTTTTAGAATACAACGCACAGTTAAAGATTAAAAACTTTTTGGCTTCTGATGTCTTACAAAAAGCAGTGTGTATTCGGGTCACATTTCAGATGTCTGTGAGTTGTTAACATAACAGCTCCAACACATAGTGATTTTGCTGTTTACACACCGATGCTTCAGGATTAATCATCCAATAATGTCATATATATTAATATATCAACCAGCACTTCTGCTTTAAAACTTTAACTATGTTGTGCTGCTAATACTTACACTGAAGTACCAGAAAAACTGGTACTGGAGCCTATGCAAAATACATAGCAACACTACCTATGCACATCATTGGTTGCGTTCACCAGTGAGTATAGAAAGCGATAGACAGCTATGGAAGCTTCTAGAGTTGTTTCTGCTGTGAGAATGGCAGGTTATCATGATTTTGTCATTTTCAAAATGTTTAATAGTTGGAGCTCGTGAGATGGGTCACAGCATTTTGGAGGTAGAAGTAAAGTTTGGATTTTCACATATGAGTTTTTCAAGAGTGTACCATGACAACAAGAATTCTGGCAAAACCTCGAACTTACGACATAAAAAGACTCTGGGTGAACGTGACCAGCGTCGGCTGGCAAGAACCGTTTCACGTGATAGACGTGCAACACTGCATCAAGTAGCATCAGAATTCAATGCTGGGGCCTCAACAAACATCAGCGTGAGGACTGTGCAACGTTCCCTCCAAGATCCTGTAGGGGACCTACCAAATAAAGTTTTTGTGGTACTTCAGTGTATGTTCTTTTACTTAAGTAGGATTTTTCATGCAGGACTATATTTACATCGCTGCACTGGCACTGCATTTCTTAATGCTTCTTCCACCACTGGTTGCACATGCCCTATGGGAGATATGTACATTCATTGTTACTTAAAAGTACTTTTTAAACAACTCAATAATGAATAAAACGAGTGAAATTTTCACACTTAAACGATACATATAACTATTTGACCAAACAAAAATTTTTTATAATACTTTAAGTTATTGGTGTCAAAAAAAATAAACAAAACTGAAACCACGTTTTTAGTCATCTTATTTTGATTTTGTAATAGATCGATTACAATTCATATAACCATTAGCATGTATTGTAAACTAACGGTTTTGGAAACATATTAATAATGGTGCCATTAGAGTACCATTAAAGCACCAATAGTCTTAAAAATGTCAACTTTTTGTTATAAGGTTGGTTGTTTGATAAAAGGGTCACTAGTAACAGCGTTAAGGCTAATATCCAGGCTAATATTAGCCATTATTCAGTGAAGGATGCTAACTCTGAAACCATACTTCACTTTTAATATCGTGACGAACATTTTTTTACAATACAAAAGGAAATTATAAATATAGTGCTTGAAAAGCACTATATCGAATTAACATTCCTTGTAGCTATAATCTTATGAGCGTAGTTGAGTTGTCAAGATGGAAAAAGTCCAACAACGCTGACAATATATATTTATTTATTTATTTTTTTTTTTTACATTTATAGCATTTGCCAGACGCCTTTATCCAGAGCGACTTACACACGCGTTTACACAATTGACCAGTTGAGGGTTAAGGGCCTTGCTCAGGGGCCCAGCAGTGACAGCTTGGGCTGTGTCAGGATTTGAACTCATGACCTTCTAGTCTGTAATCTAACGTCTTAACTACTGAGCTGCACAGTAATTATTTGCCCCCTACAAAATGGGGCAAATTATTATTGGGGTTTTCGGTATCAGACGTCTTTCTGCTGCACATGGTAGCGGAAAGAAACGAGGTGCTAAGTCAGATTTTGAGGTACTTTCCATCGTACGTTACTTTACACTTAGTGAGTGAAATGCACAACGAATGAACACTGAAGTTATTGGTGTTAAAAAATTACTTTTATGTTAATTTCATAGCTAATAGGTGTTAAGTAGTCTGGACTAACGGTTGTGGAAAGACGTTAATAATGGCGGCTGGAGGATAAGGGATAAGTTAAGTGCCCTAGATAGAGTGCAAGTGCGCATTAAGGACCGCAGTCTGGTCCGAGGGGGCCGGTGGGAGGCGCAGGGGTTTGCGTGGGGGGGATTCAGGTGCAACAAGCCACTCAGATCCGGCACAGAGGAGGCGCAAGACGGCGGGATAAGCTGAATACAGAGTGCACCGTCTGCCACAGCCACTCCCGACCACACGGAGAGAGACAGAGACAGAGAAGGAGAGAGAGACAGACAGAGAGAGAGAGACACTTTAACAGCTCGGCTTTGTTCTATTTCAGTGATCAGGGTTTGAACCAGCAGCTCTTTGATCTCCCCTAAAATCACTTTGCCCCCCCTCCTACCCCGGGCTAAGTAGTGTGACTACAGATCCCGTGCCTGTGAACCCTTTTCTCTCTCTCTCTCTCTCTCTCTCTTTCTTTCTCTCTCTCGTTCCCTTCATCTCCTGCGTGGAGCCTTCAGGATGTTCAAAAGAAGCAAAAGCGAAGTTCTAGTGGACGACGAAACGTCCGACGGAGAAGAGGACGCGCCCTGGCATCGGGAACGCGCGGCGGCGAAGGTGAGAAAAGATCAAACAAAAGACGCTCGAGTGTCACGCGTTTTTTTAAAAACGGCGTTTTCCACGTGTTAGAACCGCGTGTAAAACGTCTCTCTTTTTTTCGCACCCGAACCTCGAGCGCTATTGATTTCGGTTAATATACTGCCTTTTTTTATTTTTTATTTATTTATTTTTTTGCGCGTTCGCTAATACGAGCTCGATCATTTGTTCGGTCTAATCGTTGCTAGGAGAGCCCGTGGCCACGCCCCCTAAAAACACAGGCGTATGTCTGAGAGCCCTAGTTAGCTAAAATAGCTATTTTGAATACGTGAATAAATAAATAAATACCACAAAAGAAATGATGGTTAAAAGTGATCAAGTCTGACATTTTTAATATGCAGGAGATTCCTGGAAGAATCTGCCTAACCTAATTCTGAGGATTAAATGTTGATAACTTGATAAGACTTTTAAACCTGGATTAAAAAAACAGGATCCTTCAGGGATAATAGGTTCCCTTAGGTCCTGTGTGGCAGAAATGCCACTGAACTGTGGTACATTTACATTTATTTACATATATTCATTTCCCCGAGACTTTTATCTAAGAGAACATACAAATGACACGGGATACAACTGATCGGTTAATGGTTAAGGTTTTTTTACTCAGGTTCATGATGCAGGGATGCAAACTTGCAACCTTTTAGTCAGTAGGTAAATAAATAAACCTTTTACTACTTAGCTGCCATGATACAAGCCTTAAAACAGATCTTAAAACTGTAAATATCTACGATTTATTTCCACAATTACAGAAAAACAACTCGACTATGAAGCGATTTATATATGTTTCCAGTGCTAATGTGCAAATTATAATGTTTCCAGGGCTAATCTGTTGGTTGGTGCTAATGCTAGGTCTGAGATAAGCGATCTTTAAAAAGTACGGCTTTAAAAAAGTACATCCAGGATACATCCATAATTTCAGACCAGTGGTTCTCAAAATAGGGTAGGAACAGCTTTGGAAATCACAACACACAAGTATCAAAGCTAAATATTCATTATTGAGTTCTTATAGTTTGCTTATATCATCACTGTTTGATGGGATGGTTGAAGTAAGTGGGTTTAATCCAAACCCCGGAAACGTAAAAACATGGTGGTCTATGAATATTGTGTTCTGTCAGTGGAAAGTTCAGGAATAGAAAGCTCTATGGCTCTAATAAATGACTGAAATACTGTTCAGGAAATAAATCGGTATGGGGCAGTCTGTGGAGTTTTTTATTTTAGTTTGTTAAATGAATAATGAGACGGGATACAACTGAGCGGTTAATGGTTAAGGTTTTTTACTCAGGTTCATGATGCAGGGATGCAAACTTGCAACCTTTTAGTCAGTAGCCCAAATAAACCTTTAACTACTTAGCTGCCATGATACAAGCCTTAAAACAGATCTTAAAACTGTAAATATCTACGATTTATTTCCACAATTACAGAAAAACAACTCGACTATGAAGCGATTTATATATGTTTCCAGTGCTAATGTGCAAATTATAATGTTTCCAGGGCTAATCTGTTGGTTGGTGCTAATGCTAGGTCTGAGATAAGCGATCGTCAAGAAAATGGCAAAACATTAAAGTTAGAAGATGCTAAATGTTTATTGATCGGTTTAATCATGTAATAAGAAAGCTGGGAAATAACTTCCCAGCTGGCAAAGATGATTTACTTGTTGTTTTGGCAGCTGGTAGCTGGTCAGGGCCCAATTTAGGACTTGCTTGGACACTTATGAGTAAAGCCGCAGTCATAGTAGACATTTGCAATTCGTGTCACTGCAAAATAGCCAGGGCCAAGGCAGGGCTGGAAGACTGTCGATGCACACAGCCGCCATTTTGGTGCTAACAACCCAACCCGGCTAACTCGCTAAACATAACAGTATTTTTTAAAAAAGCAGCAAAAGATATTGTTAGGTAATTTATTTAATCTAGATAAATTCCTCAGGTTTGATTCGAATAATGAATTGGTTTATTTATCTCTCCCGCCATCCTGCATACGAGCGCTCGGAGAACAAAGGCACACAGACACGTTCGTTTGTGCATCAAGTTCTGCGTTTATTGTCCTTGGAAAAATAAATGATAAGATACATGAGCGAATATGATTGGGTACAAAAATATAGCGTAATGGGCGAGTAAAAAGATAAGACGTAGTTGAATCGTAATTGAATAAAAATATGAGGTAGCTAAATTGTAGGATCGAGGGGTTGACATGGGCGGGACATGTCCTGATGACGTGCCGGAAGCGCACCGGACATGAAAAATATATCACTGAGAATACAGGAAGTGCAAAATACGGAGGATACAAGGATTTTATCCTAACAGATATATAACACCTAATCCAACTTCCTGACTCACTGAAAGCCAGGCTGCATAACATTTATGTAACATTTTATAATTGGATGCTCATGCATAGCTACAGTTAGCATTTCCTCCATTTTGCGTCTATAGTAGTGCTATACAAAGCCATGCCCCTTCAGATCACCAAGCCAGAGTAGTAGTGCTATTGGTCAAGGACACAAATTGTCATCAAACCAAAGTTCATCAAACTTGTACTCGGTACAAAGTTTTGATTATGAAATTTGTTCACCCTGAAAGTCTGCAGTGTGAAATCGCTCAGTGCGGCAAAATCATTAAACCAATGTCATTTCATTAACGAAATCTCATCAGCTTACGGGATAATGTACATCGAGCTTCATGTTGGGGTCCTGCATCACCATGTTAGGGTTTATTTCGCAATGATTTCACAGTCGACACAAAATACTGATTTAGAAATGATTTTATTGATATAAAAAATTATTGTAATGCTTCTGCAGTTCTATAAATAAGAAATTAATACAAACTAATTGACATTTTGGACACAAATATTTGGTATAATTTTGCTCCAGTAATGGAAGTAGATCACGAAGAAGCTACGCTCACTTTATAGCTTGTTGATTAGCTTGCTAGCTCTCTGACATTGATTTGTAGATATTAAAGATGTTTCTGTCTTCCTTTCTTCCTTTTCATTTATCTCATCCGATGAGCTTTAAAGTCAAGATTTTAAGTCAAAACTTAAATATTCAAGAAAAATGTCACGTCTTCTGAGGATGTCGCTAACACTAGTGTAGTAACCGCTTCGAGCTGGTAAGGTGAACTTTATGTGGCGGACCCAAACAGTTCAGCGTGGTTATGCTAAATATGTAAGCGCTCTTGGAACTGCATTGTATAAACAATCAATCATGCAGTACTGTGCGAAGGTCTTAGGCACGTTATTGTTTTTAGGTTCAACATTTGTTATTGATGGTTTTGGGTTTTTTTTGAGTTCTGCATTATTGAGTCAGTACAAAAAGATTTTGTATTTCCAAATGTTACTTTTCCAACAAAAAATTAAATGTTACACAGAAATGTTTGAAAGCGGCACATTACATAACAGACCACTTTTCAGACAAAAAACATAATGAAGGTTGCTCGGATTTACATGCAGAAAAAAGAAGCAAGTGTGACAGACAAAGTCTCCAGAAGAGCTGTGGCAGATTCTCCAAGACACTCAGTAAAACTTACCAGTTAATTACTGTACAGTACGATACAGAAGTCTTAGACACATGTAAAGACTCGCTGTAAATATGCAAAGACGCCTTCAATGTTATAATAATGAAGATGTTTGTACGTAAAAGAAAACACTATAAAGTGCAGTAAACAGTAATAAACTAAAGGAAGTCGATATTTGGTGCCTTTTTCTTAAACAGCGTTCCCAGGTGTTCACAATGTGTGCAGTTTTATAAGGAAATTAGCTTTTAAGTTTTACTGAGCGTCTTGGAGAATCTTCCACAGCTCTTCTGGAGACTTTGTCTGTCACACTTACTTCTGTTTTTGCGACAAAACCCAGCATCCTTCATTATGTTTTTTTTTGTCTGAAAAGTGGTCTGTTATGTAATGTGTTGCTTTTGTTACTGAAATACAAACATTTCTGTGTAACATTTAACGTTTTGTTGGAAAAGTAACGTTCGGAAATATAAAATCTTTTTGTATAATGCAGAACTCCAAAAAAAAACAAAACGAAAACATCAATTATAAAAGTTAAAAACAATATGGTGCCTAAGACTTTTGCACATTGCTGTAAGTAATAGCATTCAGGATTTGCTGTGAGTTGCTGATAAACTAAACAGCAGAAGTTATTTTTCTCATTCATGACTTCACGACAGCAAAGTTCAGTGTACTTATTACTAACGAGAACTACAGTGAAACAATATAGAGACAACAAAGACAGACAGCAAACGTCTGCAGCCTGTAAGATGACACACGTGACGGCATTGGCAGCGGTAATAGTATGAAAGTAGAAGCTTTGGCAGCTGATCTGTGTAATTAGGTGGGAGAGCTGGACAGACTGAAAACAGGAAGCTGAATGGCATTGTGGGTAATGTTATGAAAGCATTAATCAGAAGGACTGAACACCACTGAAGATCACATGCTGATTATGAAGATTAATACTCAAGTTGTTCTGGGAGGATTTTTCCTTTAATAACTACACTTTCAATGCTGAAACCCTGGAAGAACTCTAAAGACACAGCCTGGATACCTGATGCAGAGAAATGCGTAAGTTACATGTGCTCGACACTTTTCGTTGTTTCTCCAGCGGGAGTGTGAGCCTCCGCAGTGCTGAGGTTCAGCCCAGGTCAGACAGCATGGTGTACGGCCTCGTTCTTCCCAGCATGCCCTGCTCTGTAAACATCTATGAGGCACAGCTGCGACAGAGAGCAGGCTGCAGCTCCCACGTCCAGGTCTAAAATAAAGACAGAACGCCTCATGAGCAGGTCCGTTACATAACGGTGTAAGATTACTATCTGCTGCTGATCTTTTTTTTTTTTTTTTCTTCAGTCATCGAAGCAAACTTTACTGAAATCTGAACCTTTACGTACAGTATCATTTCCTGGCTAATAACATGTATGTACGCATTTAGTGCACATTTTTTTTAATCGAGGTTAAAAGGTGTATTTGAATACGTACTTCCTCATACTCATTTATGATGCCGTGTATCTACAGGCATCTCTGTGACTAGGAAAGAGACATTACGTTACGAGGCTGATAAGCAAATGAAAGAAGTGCTGCTGATGTAAAAGAACAAGGACAAAACATTATAAAGTCATTTGGGTCTTGACAACCAATCACATGCTCTTGTTTTCTAGTATCATTTGACTCACATGATTGAGGTCAGGTCATCTACGTATCCTCAGATATCCTTTGGACATACAGTAAGTGCGTAATAAAATATTAATCACTTATGATAGGCACAGTATGGAGCATTAAAGGTACAGCACGTCATATTTCCTCTTCAGTTATCACGTGGAGGATGCTGAGGATGTACTGTAATCTATATAATTTAGACAAACTTCAAAGCATAGCTAAAGACATCATGAAGAGGAACATTTGTGTACATATTGATTTACAGATCTCTGTCGATCTAAACGTTACAGCGGCCTATAAGGAGTATAATAATGTTTGGTGCAGGATGATGATTCATTCAGCTCTGGGATGGTGCAGTAATAGAAAGTGCACACCTCCATCCTGGATACGATCTACCCCGTGCCCGGAGCTTCTCGAGCAACGCTAGAGTTTCATATTGTATTTCAGAGCAAGAGAAAATATCCTCTTCATACGATTTTCCTCCATCCAGAATGGAATTAGTTTGTCTTCAGGGCTGAGATGGTGTAACTGCTTAGACATGGCATGCAAAGTGTAATCCCAAGGTCAACATCAGACAGAAGAAGGAATGCTCGCTCGATATCGGAGCTCATATCTCGAATTATAGCGGCTTGTCAGTGCAGATGTCAAAGTGCCACAGTTGCATTGACATCAAGGACAGACCAAGAGTAGAAAGAACCTTCATGTGAGTCAGTCTCATGCTCCTTAGCTCACAGGAAGGCCGGGAAACTCCCTGATCCCTCTCCCACTCCGTCATCACCATGATGAAGCACTGCAGGGTTCAGAGGGCGAAACATTTTAAATATTTTAAGTATCTCCTACTTTTACCCTCCTTCTGCTGCAAAACAACTACTGAACATTCCTTACGGGATCGGGCCGGTTTGTAGACGTTTCTCCTTTGATATGAAAGCAGGAACACTGTATGTATTTCAACAGTTATTTATTGTTCAGGAAAACCTTATTTCGAATCTAGATGAACTAGTTTTTAGTATTTTAGAACATCTTGCTTCATTTGTTATTTAACAAAGATGTAACGTGGATATAAATAGTCTACACTGAAGTCCCAGAAAAACTGGTATACCATTTCATACTTGGTAGGATCTTGTAGGGAACATTGCACAGTCCTGTATGATGTTTGTTGAGGCCCCAGAATTGAATCCCGATGTTACTTGAGGCGGTGAAACAGTTCTTGCCAGCCGATGCTGCTCACGTTCACCCAGAGTCTGCTGTCATGAGTTCGAGGTTTTGCCGGACTTCTTGTAGTCACGTTTCACCCTTGAAATGCTCATACGTGAAAGCAGCTCTAGAAGCTTCCATAGATGTCTTTCGCTTTATATACACACTGGCGGATGCAACCAATGACGTGAATAGGTAGTGTTCCTATGTAATTTGCATAGTACCAGTTTTTCTGGTACTTCAGTGTACACAGTTCTGTTAAAATAGCAAGTATTTGTGAAGTAAAAGAGTGACCCTAAGACAAGTTATCCGATCTTGGGGTTTTTTTTGCTGCTTTGGTCCCCCGACAGGTTGTGGAGTGTAATTCACTTTTACACCAGTGGCGTAAATATGACTCGTGGTAAGAGTCCGAAACTCCTTTTTTACCATAATTCTGTCAGCATGGCACATCTTGATTTGACTGTGTTTTCCCACTCTTTCTTGCAAAAAACATTCTAGCTCCATGAGGTTCTGGAGGCATCTCCTGAGCACAGCGATTTTCAGGTCATTCGCAGATTTTTTAGTCGGATTCCAGTCTGAGTTCGGGATAGACCGTTGATCTTCTTTTGGTGAAGCCATTCCTGAGTTGATTTGGATGAAATGTTTAGCATTCAAATCAGTGGGTATTTAGCTATACGGTATTCATGACTCCTTTCACCTTGGGAAAAAGTCCCTAGTTGTAGCTGGAGAAAACCTGCCCTAAAGCATGATGCTGCCACCACCAAGCTTCACCGTGGGTATTCTTTTCATGATGTGCTTTTTTTGGAATTATATTATTATTTTACCTTATGGAATTGGTCTTATCAGACCATAACACATTTTGCCAAATGCTTTGGGAAGATTTAGTTGGGCTTTGATATTTTTTTTTTTTGTGAGAAAGGGCTTCCATCGAGCCACGCTACCCCACACCCCAGAATTGTGATGAATACAGGAGATTGTTGCAGTGTAGAGAGTAATCAGTAAATCATAAAAACAGACTGTATTTTATTCATTTAATCCAAAAGCTTACTTCCTGACTTTTATAGCTTTTGAGAGTGAAAGGAAAAAATTTTAAAAAAACTTTCCTATTATTGAGCCCATAGACAAAGGTCACTGTAAACATGATTTACCGTATTCCTGCTTTAGTGGATCATTGTTAATGCGGTCTTATTGTGATGGTTTCTTATGGAGCCCGGCCTGGGAAATAACACGTCTGTTCAATGTAGCGAATACCGAAATACTTCTGTGAAGTGTTGTACTGAGGGAGCTGTGCGTGCTGAAAGCTCTCCTCCTTTACACCACACGTCTGTGTTTATGTTACTCGACTAAAAATAATTCTCCCCATTAGCGGACCTTGGTGTGTGTGGTGTGTGTGTGTGTGTGTGTGTGTGTGTGTGTGTGTGTGTGTGTGCACGCATTTCCTTAATGTGTTACTCATTGGCTCCTGCTTTTCAGGATAAAGAATCAGAAGGAACAGAGGAAGTGCTGGGCCCCTCAACCAAGGTAAATGAACACATTACTCATACCCCCAGTGCGTATACAATAGCTAAAGCTTCTGTCCCCTTAACATGGTCTCAGTGGGTTACAAAAATGTTTATAGTCAATTTCCTGACACATTAATAGGGACGCAGTAAAGGATTGGCTTTAACTTTAGCCCAGATTTTGACAGGTTGGTGTGTGGTGTCAAGACATTTGCTACAATAAAGCTACGAGGTTAATATATCTTTACAGGCCATAACAGGCCACTTCCATCAGTTCGACACAAAATGTTTACTATAAAACTGTACCTTAATGTTCATATACCGTACATGCTTCCTTTGGCATCGAAAGGAATCGTCTTATTTTGGTTAGTGTTAGTGGTGTAACTAAGTAACAAACTCGTGTTGCAATGATCAGCTACGGTGTAAAAGTTTTGCGTATGTTTATAGACTACAGCCGGTCGTATTGGTTCCTAAGTGACACCAAAGCATCCGAGCGTCCTTGTAAAAGAACTGGTTCTGTTTAAAGGTAGATAACATAATGAAGTACCACTATCTGTATCTCTTTAGTGCTCCAAATATTAGTAGCTGTATTCGGATTTGGGCGTGGCTAAGTGGGCGTGGCCTAAACTGGAAAGTGGTTTAGTGGTTTTTTTCCCTTTTTTTTAATTTTTTTTTTTACCCATGATCTTTATGACTATTCCACCAGAACCACTGCAAGCTGCTCATGTGACTTTTGTTTTGTTTTGGGATCCTAAATAGTGCACCTCCTATTCAAATTAGTATCTGTTAAGAACACTGTCTGTTCATCCTGAATAATCTGTTTATCATATTTAGTTGGTTAATATGACTTCCATGACTTGGTCTGGCTACTACATGACCCTCCTACCTCCAGTACGTACTTAGCCTCAGTATCAGGTACTCAACCTGGGGCCCATGGAGCATTTGAACCTGGCTCCATGCATCAGAAATGTGAAAGCAGCACTCTGATTGGCTGTCCACTCGACTGTGTACGTGTAGTTGTACATATGAGCTCTGGTTTCTGACCTAAATCAAGTGTGCCTCATTTGATCTGCTTTGAGACGCAAAATATTGTCCCTGGATTAAAAAAAAAGTATAAATAGGAGCCACTTGAAGTACTTCAGTGCCCCATGGCATAGATTCTGCAAATCTCTGGACCTGCCCTTGAGTGAGTGTTCTTCCAAAAGTTTTTCCTTCATTTGGTCACTGCAAAATATCTTGTAAGTGTTTATTTGGCATTCAGTGAGTCCTCATGAGCTGTGGATGGGGGCGGGGTCATCCTGGACCAGGCCACGCCCATCAGAATGTAACTGGTTTATTATAGGATAAAGATGATCTTTGTATTTGTATTGATTTGCGCGCGCACACACACACACACACCGCATGTTACCTGCCTGTTTCTGTGTGTTTCATGTTTAAATGTTAATTAGTAGCAAGTAAAGTGGGAAAGTCAGTGGTTGGTCAGTTGCAGACTATGTTTAGGGTAATAGTAATAACAAGAACAACACTGGACAAATATTTAGGTATACCACATGACCTGAGCATGACACTGCTCTTTCCTAATCAGGGCATGCCACTCATGGTAATGTCTGATATGAATACACACCCCTAAACCGTGCTGTTCCTAAAGAGACTCGGCTTCATCTTGAACTAACGTAAAGCCAGAGGTGAAAACCCGGAGTTAGGGATATTTCTGCATCTAGGTCAACAATTTCAGAGGACTAAGGCTCATCTTCTAGGCAGTTTGGCCCCGTTTCACATAAGAGGATGTTTATGTATATGTGAGTGAGTGAGTGAGTGAGCGAGCGAGCGAGCGAGTGTCCGCTGTAATCTGCAGGACGCATTCTTTCACAGGCTGAACCGACGCTAAACAGTTCTGGGAATAGAAGCAGGCATGTGTTGTGTCTGCTTTCACACCCACAGCAGGTTCTCAGAAAGAACCCTAGTTTATTATTGCTAATCACACTAATTTATCCCAATTGTTCATTTCATTTAGGACGAACAGTGAACTCTAATTTCACACTCTACACTGCATCCTTAAAAAGAATAAATTAAAAACCAGTCCCGAGTCATGCAGTGTTATTCATTTAATTAAACATTGCGGATGCTTTGTCTGGTGCAGTGAACCAGCCACATGATTTCTAAGATGCTTTAGGAAAACGGATCTTGCTAGTTTATTTGATTAAAATCTCTGCTGAATTATTTATGGCATGCAAATTGGCCCCAGCCCTCCCCAGCAGGATCGGAGCTGCTTGGCCCCACCTCTTTTCCCCCATTACAGCATTTTCCCTTTATGGTATTTAGCAGACACCCTTCTCTAGAGTGAATTACTGAAGTGCTTTATAGTCAATAGTAAAAGCAAATCTTCATGCTAGCACATGAAATGGTCCAAGTTGCTGTTAGAGAAGTTAACATAACAAGAATTTTTTTTTAATTTGTGCAAGGATACAAAGTGGTTCACCCCAGTGGGGACCCTGGGGTAGAATTAGGAGCGTGTATGAGAATAAAGGCGAGTGAATGAGGTGCCTTGTTTGCTCTGAGGTGGGACACGTGTCTGTGGAGAAAGGCATCCTGGTGTTTGAGGGGAAGGCATACCCAGCACAATACTTTGGACCTGACTTTGCATAGACAAGAGGTCGGAGTGTCCTGCTCCAATCAATCAGCTGGTCAGGACATACCCTAGGTTGCACTGGCTTGGGGCCATTTGAGTGCTCACGACGTCCTGTGTCACAAGTGCATCGCCCTTGTATCCCTGGTGCACAACCGCTGGAGTCCTGTGGCTCTGTGCATCCCCTTGTTGGGCTCCAAGGTAGGTGGGGAGCAAGGGTGATGATCCCCCAACAAATCCCCAACATGAGTAGCAAACATACCACAAAATGGGCTATGGTAATGACTCAGGACTGCTTGCTGGATTGATCTGCTCTGCTGCAAACCACAACTGGCCTTGGTTTATCCTTATGGAATCAACGCAAACGGACATGATCCTGACCAAATTGTCCCCTTTTGCCGTACCGAAAGGCCTTATGGCAATTGCAGGAAAGGTGAAAGCTGCTAAGAAACTCCGGTCAGGACAGATACTAGTGGAGTGCTTAAAGGACATCCAAGCAGACAATATTTCAAGCATCAAATCCTTTGCTAATATTGTGAAAACATTCCCACATCTGACTCTCAATTACTGCAAAGGAGTCATTTGGTACAGAGAACTGAAGGAGATGCCCGAGGAGGAAATGGAGAAAGAACTCTCACCGCAAGATGTGAGCAATGTGAAAAGGATACCCATCAGGAAACAAGACAAGACAATAATAACGAACATATACACCATAACATTCAAAAGAGGATCCCCCCCCCAAAGAAACTAATGATTGGTTACCAGAGGGTTGATGTGGAGCTGTACATACCAAGTCCTGTTAGGTGTTTTAAGTCCCAAAGGTACACTCATGGCTCAGCAGTATGTAAAAGCCTGCCACAACTGCGGAAGGAAGAGCCATGATGCACCTTGCCATAAACCACCAAAGTGCAGGCATCCACACCCCATACCAGATAAGAACTGCCTGACATGGACCAGAGAAAAAGAGATACCGAAAATGAAATGCACCAAAAAACTGGTAGAGGAATCCAACAGTTTAACTTCATCACATCCTTTGCAGCAACGCTAAAAGGGTCTCAGACTTGCGCATGCCTCGTGGACCTCATATGGCTGAATAGAGAAAAGCCTCAACCAGTTAATATGGCAAAAGAACCAACCCTGTCCAACACTAAAAACACTGCATCCCAGAGTCCCCCAGTGCTACCACTGAGAATCTCTAACATAAACAAACCCCAAAACGGGACAAACCAGAACAACATCAGCCGCAAACGTCCCCCCCCCCCAGACCCCAACGACGGCAACCTGAAAACAACCCCACAAAAGATGTAGTGATGAAAGACAAAGGTGACTTTCAATATTTGTGTCTGACATCCTGACAAATAGACAGTTTAGAGCAGTGGTCTCCAATCTTACCCGAGAAGGGCTGGTGTGGGTGCAGGTTTTCTTTCCAACCAAGCAGAAGACACACACTACTGAAAGTCAAGATCCACTGATTAGATC